>QRDG01000438.1:579324-643805 GCA_012064385.1 Puccinellia tenuiflora | reverse complement strand
CCCATCTCTATTGTCTCGCCACTTGCTCGATGTGTGAGTTTTATCTCTTACTAGATGACCCGTTGCGCCACTATATATTTTTGCATATTGTTGTCGTGGACATCATGCGGGTATCATCGTTGAAAACATGTGTTCTTCGTCACGGTGCCCGTGGTTGCCATGTTCTCTCCTCTCAACTGGCTTGATCCACCTGCAAGTAAGCACCCCTGGACGGCAACCATCTATAACTGATATCGACAACCGATATGAATTCTCATGTCCATGTCGCCGATTTGATCCAACCTGACCGAAGAACCCGTATCAACCTTGAATTGTTTCTATACAAGGCTTGAATTTATTGAGGAATGAATACAGTCACCGACGGAACTATAAGGAAAACCATCTCCTAACATTACCAATATAGAACTTAATAATCCAGAGTGGAATACAAGAAGTATTGACCATAATATTGACAACAAATCAGGCACAGACATGTCTCATCGGATTTCAACAAACATGTCTCATCGGATTTCATAATAAGCCACAAACTTGGAGAGCATAGAACTTACTTATATTTTATAATTATATGATTGCATAATATCCTCATCCAGAAGAGATGTTTTAACAACAATGGCTTGATAAAACACATGAACATTTGGTGAAGTAAATATAGCTCACACCTTAGAAGAAAATTGCTTTATTTTCTGTAAAAGTTTTACTAAAATACAGGGTATCAGAAATTGCAGGTCAAGGCCTGTTTATACACGCTCGATCACAAAGTTACAATGGCCTCCTAAGTTAAATAAATATAAGGACATGTACATTGAGTTCCGTTGCTTCTTAAAATGGACCATTAGACTCATCGTAGGTAAGAAACATTTTATTCATTACCAGGAAATGGAGATTAGAATCGGATACATTTATGACATCATGCCTTTCAATAAAAAAGGTTCCGTTTATAATTGACTTCATATATTATGAGTTTAGAGAAGGCAAGATGAAATCGCTACTAATGGTCTCAAATCTGGTTTGCTCGACATATTATAAGGACAACTTATGGAGCATTCATATCGTACATCAAGCGACTCGGGCAATCAGACTGCTGACCACATCTATCATTGTCTTCATCAAAGGCATGAACGCTCCTGTGAGAGAACTCAACAACATACACCAACCCGGTCTGCAAGGAATTGACTTCGTCCGGACAGGTCACACAAAGCATAATTCGTGGAACAATAAAGTGAAGTTGCAAGGAGATCTTACCGGTCCAACAATATCAGAAACATCGAACACAGTTGTCCCCGAGGCAGCACCAAGGTAAAACACACGAGTACCAGGAGCCTGAAACTAAAGATCTATGTCAATACGGTAACAATGATAAAGATAATTTACAGTGCAACATTTACCATAAAGGATTGCAAGCAATTCAGAACACAAGCTAGCTCATAAAGAACGTTCCAGTTGGTGTCAACGCCACCAAGCATGGCAGCAGCCAATTGGATCTGAAGGGGTTCCACACCCTGTACTCAACCTTGGATCCATCCTCGCTCTACATAATACCAAACAAGTAATGAACATCGTTTCACATGTGCAGTAAGCCTAATAGAGCACCAACATGTAACATGAGAAGCAGAAACTAAATAAGATGATATGAACCAATGACCAAGATGTAACCAGTGCAGGAAAAAAAATATCTTTCGACACATCGTGCAGTAAGCTTAATTGCTACATAGTAGAACAAAAGGTTTTCTACACAATATTTCTAATGATGTTTCAGGATCAATAAACATCGAACGAACTTTCTCACAAGGAAAAACACATATGCAAGTTTTAATTTTTAAACCAATAGACCAAGCTAAATGACCAGAGCTAAGTAGATAGAAGCATGACTAAAGCCGACCCATCTGTACATTTAGCAATTTGAGAAGGCGGACGAAAACTCTGCCGATCGTGTACGCATGGGCCGTGAAAAAACAAAAAGCACAATCAAGGGAAAACAAGAGTCCGCTCTACAGGAAGGAATCTCCAAAATTAGTGGGGATACTCGTCGTGCTCCTGCCTGCACAGCCAGCCGCCCTCCTCTCCCGTGGTCCAGCGCCGGCGCCGGCCCGGACTCCGGCAAGAGAGCTGCATCTCAGTCCTTCCGAGCTGCAGATGTTTGGGCCAGGGTCGCCGCTCCGCATCTTAGACACCTGCGCCGAAGCCACTCCCTGTATGGCTGTGCCGGCAGCCCGACAGGGATGCAACGAGCCAATGGCGTGCGTGGGAGTCCACTCCGGTGGCTCGCGGGACTGCGGGAGTCTAGGCCGGGATCGGGATTGTTCGGTTTTCAGAGGTAGGGTACGTGCTCTCTATCTGATTGGAATCATCTTTCCTGTGAATATTAGGCAATTTCGATTCTTTTAGTAAAATTTTATGAACACCCGTCTTCAAAGCGGGTTATTGAATGAGACTGCTACTCTATGAAATTCTGAATTTCTAAACTAATTTTACTAGTAGCATGTACATGCAACGCATGTCTTATAATTATAATATAACCATGTGTTTTGAATCCTATTTTTCTTTCTCCGAGTTTTTTTAATTACCTAGCCATTTAAATAGGTCTTATGGTCTAACGATGTAAGAGTGCGCGCAACACACGATCCGTACACATGTCTTCACAAAAAGTTCGCGATACACAAAATATGCTACGGAGTATAATTAGTTACAAATAATATTTTAGAGAACAACAATGAATAAGCATTATCCACTATTTTTTTTTCCTGAGGATGATTCTCTCATATAGGTCCACATATTTATGCGATCGGTAATTCTTCATTCCATGACGGTGGTTTTGTTTATAGCTTGAATCCATTCATTCTTCAAATATGTAACCTGAAAATAGTTATACCTACACAAAAATAACAAATGTGTACATCTTAGTATACACACTTTCATATCTCCAAAATATACAAGATTTTTTCATTTTTGTGTAGCCCATAATATAAGTAATTTCGCGTTGTGATTTTGCATACTTCTAAGATGTATCATGGACTACATCTGGATTTTTTTTTCCAAAGTGACTTCTCTTTATGGACGATTAAATCGACAAAGAAGTGAAAAGGTCGCCAATTAATCGGTCTACTTATGTATTTATGAATGCAAATGCAAGTGAAAACTACCGAGGTTCTTTAAATAAAGATTGACCAGTAGTTTTCTTCTAAACTGGAAGGAACAAAGTCTCGGTTCTCCCACATCCTGTCATTTTTGTGACGATACATCTCTGATCTCCATATTTCATCTCATGAGATTTTCATTCTCCGTTGAGTACATATACACTCTTTTAAAACAAACTCTATTCTGGACCAAGTGTTCCCATGCCCGTGCCGCTTGCCGTTTCAGGTTCACGGAATGGAGAAGTGTTCTGTTGAAAATGGAGGTTTCACTCATGGGCGTAATTACCTGCATTGGCGTGAGAGAATTCTAAAGCTTGATGGGAGAGCTGGTTAGGCGTACCCCGGTGGAGCATATAGATTATGTCCAAGTTTCCTCTTAAGTTAAATCTATTAGAAACTATCATCAAGAAGATAAATGAAAAATATACGGTTTCTTTTCACCCATACAAGAGAAATTCTCATGAGTATGCATCTAGTTATCTACCATCATTGGTCAAGTTACCATACAAAGATAATATGTGAGAACAAATTGGCAACCTAAATACACGGTGTTATTTTTTCTGTACACAACCTGACACTCACCCGATTTGACATGGGCATGCAAAAACAAACAAAAGTGAAGCACCTGAGCAACTCGAAGATGCATTTGATCTACACAAGCGAACCATTATAGTTTTACTCTCCCTAAGAAAAGAATGGGGATGGACATATATAAAATGTTCAGAGGTCAATATGGTCGTTCTAAGTTCCATGCCAGTGAAACGAACATCAAATCATCAAAGAGAGGTGTGACAAAATAAGAGTAGCAATCGTGAAAATGAACATAGATGTATACCTTCTAGAATGATGCTATTTTTCATTAACCTTTGCTTCTACAGTTCTTAACCTTGCTTCTACAGTTCCCTCACACAACATTTGCCTCCAGCACGAAAGAAGCAATCTGCAGCGTCCTTTACAGATTTTGCATCCCATCTATCCCTGTCCCTGTTAATATCCGCTTCTTCAACTTCACCCAATGCATCTCAATGCAGACATAGCACACCTTCTCCACCATAAAATCCAGGTCCTGACCTCCACTCTGTAACCACATCACCATCTCCACACTGCTCCTTCTCATAGACCTTGCTGAAACCAATAACCAAATCAAGGGGACCATGGTACATGAATCTTACAAGCTTCAGATGTGTCAATACCATTCCACGGTGATTACATGGAGTAGCCGACGGATTAATAAAATTAATTTAGAAATTCAGAATTTCATAGAGTAGCAGTCTCATTCAATAACCTGCTTTGAAGACGGTGTTCATAAAATTTTACTAAAAGAATCGAAATTGCCTAATAATCACAGGAAAGATGATTCCAATCAGATAGAGAGCACGTACCCTACCTCTGAAACCGAACAATCCCGATTCCGGCCTAGACTCCCGCAGTCCCGCGAGCCACCGGAGTGGACTCCCATGCCCGCCATTGGCTCGTTGCATCCCTGCCGGGCTGCCGGCACAGCCATACAGGGAGTGGCTTCGGCGCAGGAGTCTAAGATGCGGAGCGGCGACCCTGGCCCAACATCTGCAGCGCGGAAGGACTGAGATGCAGCTCTCTTGCCGGAGTCCGGGCCGGTGCCGGCGTTGGACCATGGGAGAGGAGGGCGGCTGGCTGTGCAGGCAGGAGCACGATGAGTATCCCCGCTAATTTTGGAGATTCCTTCATGTAGAGCGGACTCTTGTTTTCTCCTTGATTGTGCTTTTTGTTTTTTCACGGCCGTCTGTACACGATCGGCAGAGTTTTTCGTCCGCCTTCTCAAATTGCTAAATGTACACATGGTGACATGGTGAGGGTTAGCTGTCATCTTAACGATTAGATCCAAATTAGTGGACCTGATCGTGAGGCTGTAATATGTCGGTTCTGCTTTGTGTACATTAGCCTGGGTGGATTTAGGGATGAATATGTTTGCTTTTTTATTAGCAGTAGAGATTAATCTGTCGGCTACTCCATGTAATCACCGTGGAATGGTATTGACACATCTGAAGCTTGTAAGATTCATGCACCATGGTCCCCTTGATTTGGTTATTGGTTTCAGCAAGGTCTATGAGAAGGAGCAGTGTGGAGATGGTGATGCGGTTAGAGCATCTCCACCGGCGCGCCCAACTCCGCTCCCAATAGACGTTTTGGCGCGCCAGCACGAAAAAAACCCCCACCGGCGCGCCCAATACGAAAAAAGTTGCCGGCACGTCCCAATAGAACGTCCGGTAACCCCGCTTCGCGCCTAGGTTCTAGGGACGCAACCGGGCGCGCCGGCAACCGCGGCAATGCGCGCCTCGTCCAAACCTGACCTTCGGGCCCGGCGCGTCAGCGACACAACGGCGCGGTCAGCGTAATTTATTGCGGCCTCTGACATGTAGTGACGTGTCTCGTCTTCCATGCCGCGTCGCCTCTCGCCTTCCGGACGCGCGTCGCTGGAGTTTCTCCTCGGGAACCGACGCCGACGTAATGGCACTTCCCGCGCCTTCCCGCGCCGCGTTCGCGCGCTTTTCCTGTCCCCCGGTCTATAAAGACCCCGCCGCTCACCTCCACCGCCGCACCCTTCGCCTCTCCCCGTCTTCTCCTCTCCCCAGCGACTAGCGACCATGGCGAACAACGGGCAAGCGTCGGGAAGCTGTGGGGTGAAGACCTGCCTCCGCAAGGAGGAGACGGCGTTCTTCCACCACCGCATCCCCGTGCCGCCGGGGATGTGCCTCCCCAGTGGCAGTGGGTGGAACTTGAGCGCGCTCGGCTACGCCGTGGCCCCGCTGCCGACGGGGGAGCGGTTCACCGAGCTCGTCCGCCTGCATCGGCGCGAGATGACGCCGGAGCAGCGGGCAGATCCGGACTTCGCCCTCCACAACCCGAACTGGCGCCCAATGCTGGAGGCGCAGCGCGCCGCCGCCGTCAACGACCACAAGGGGACAGAGCGTCCCCAACAGAACAACACCGTGTGGAGGCGACGCTGGTGGGAGGGGCGCGACTTCTACGCAGTGATGCGAGAGTACGGCTGGAAAGGCCCCTCCAGCGGCGGCGGCGGCTGGCAGATGCCGGCGAGCTCATCTTCCTCATCCAGCGCGCGGTCCACGACGCCCACGACCCCGCGCTTCATGGGCGGGATGCCGCCGATCACCAACAGCGGCCGTCGAATCAAGATGAAGCCGGAGCCCGGACGGTCGGCGCCACCTCCCAGGACCAGCGGCGTCACCATCCGCGACTTCGGGCCGCCGCTGCCGACGACCACGAGCGCGCCCCGTGCCACGGTCAAGCTCGAGCCGGGGACGTCCTCCTCCCACGCCAGGGTCAAGCACGAGCCCGGGACGTCCTCCTCCCGCGGCAAGAAGCACGCCGAGACACCGCCGCCATTGCCGCCACAGCTGACGGAGGAGCAGGCCGAGGCCATCTACCAGCGCGAAATGGAGATCGCGATGAAGCTCTCCTACGAGACGGTCCAGCCGGCGTCGCTCGAGTTCGCCCAGCGCTGGTCGTGCGTCGACAACAACATCATCGACCTCGAGTCGGATGATGTGGTTCCCGCCGCGCCGGTGACGGAGGAGGTGAAGGAGGAGGTGGAGGAGCTGGCCGACGCGCCACCGCAGCAGAAGTCTGGCGAGTGGAACGTCGAGGACGCGGTGGCCAACCACAACTGGGACGAGTTCTACGGCAACTTAACCGGCCATTAGACTAGGTTTAGTTTAAACTTCGTCGTATTTTGTAAAAAGTTTCGAATTTGAATGAAATGCGTTAAGTTTAACTGATTTTGCGTCTCAATTTTTTTTCTCAAAAACCTATTGGGAGCGACCGGTGTGGCGCGGCGCTCCCAATAGGCGGCAACTAATGCTGGCACGCCCAATACGGCCTGTCCGGAAACTTTGCCGGACGCTCTATTGGGCGCGCCGGTGGAGATACTCTTACAGAGTGGAGGTCAGGACCTGGATTTTATGGTGGAGAAGGTGTGCTATGTCTGCATTGAGATGCATTGGGTGAAGTTGAAGAAGTGGATATTAACAGGGACATGGATAGATGGGATGCAAAATCTGTAAAGGACGCTGCAGATTGCTTCTTTCGTGCTGAGGCAAATGTTTGTGAGGGTACTGTAGAAGCAAAGGTTAAGAACTGTAGAAGCAAAGGTTAATGAAAAATAGCATCATTCTAGAAGGTATACATCTATGTTCATTTTCACGATTGCTACTCTTATTTTGTTATACCTCTCTTTGATGATTTGATGTTCGTTTCACTGGCATGGAACTTTTTTTTTGAGATAACAACTGATGGAATTTCAACAATGGCGAAACCGATTACAAACGACTCCACAAAAAACGGAAAATACAATATGGACCCAGAAGCAGCACTTCTTCAGACACCATTGAGTCACTGCCGCCACCTTCGCCACATTGGGCATTGAACACCGCAGGAGTGCCCACCCTGCAGGGTGAGAGCTAAGAACCTTTTCCAGACCATCGGGCAGGTAGGAGATGGGGAAGACCAGGCAGTACCTCCAATCCAAGATCCCCGAGCAGCAGGTCCCAACTATCGACGCCACGTCGAGCCGCCTCCTCCCCTCGCCACCATGGCCGTCCGGAAGAAGCTTCAAGACGAGACAGTCGCATCTCAAAAAAGACCATAAATAACCCTAACGAGGAAGGCGGTTGTACCATCCCCTTCCACTCCCTCGCCACCACGGCCGGCCGAGGGGAAGACAATAGCATCAGCAGCCCTCCGACTCCCGAACAGACTCCCGAAGCTCCACAGCAGAGTCCAAAAACGACCGCTGTCGGCCCAGTAAGAACCAGGGTGTGCTGGGCGCCCTGGGCCTGTCCTCCGTAGCCCTCGCCACTCGGTGGCTGATTTTCGCTAAGGACCAGGTCTACAAGCCTGAGGAGACCCGCGAGGCGGAACTGCCTCGCGAAGGCCTGAGGAGGCAGCAGGGGCCTGCGGAGCCCCTACACCGCTGCCACCTCTCCAAGGATATCTTCCCTGAAGGGAAGTCAACACCGAATCCTCCACAGGGCGTCCCGCGCCCTCGAGAGGGTTCCTTCGTTGTAAAGCAACCTCTGCAGAGCGCACATGGGTTCTGCCGCGGCCGCAGAGTGACCCGCACCTCTGCGCGGGGTGACGACGACGCCGCAGTTGCCATTTTGGTGAATAAAGGAGTCAACAAAGCTGCGCCATGCAAACCGGACTACAAGAACTTCCTCTTTGGTGATAAGGGGACCGGCCGGCGCTACGCACCAAGGCCGACATCACCGTGGGCGCCCCCATGTTCCTCTGCAGCCGCGGCATGCCGTCCTGGATGGACGGTGGTCTCCCTGCCACCGACCTCAGCTTTTGCGCCCATGGACCGTGTCCACGGGCAGCTGGACTGCGGTGCACCGTGCTCCTCGTGTTGTCGCCATGTGAAGGCCCTTTTGCTGCGCAAGGACAGGGAAGAGGCCCAGGGCGCCTATAAAAGGAGGAGGTGCTCCACCGTAGCAAGGGATCACTCTTTGACTCTAGAATAGCCACTTACGCCCAAGGAAGAAGAAGACCATTGCCATCCCTTCCTTGTACACTCCATTGCCAAAAGAGAGCCTTCGGCAAGCTCACTGTACTGTGTTCTCCACAAGCAGAAATACAGACAAGCAGGAGTAGCGGTTTTACCACCACGAGGGCCGTGAACCTGGGTACGGGCTGGTGTTCATCTCTGTCGTGATGTCCCTCCTCATGCTCGACGAGCACCGTCGCCGTGTAGGTTGAGGATTGTTTGACCAACGTATTCAGCCCCTTACACGAACTCTCTTCGTGAGTGTGACTGCCCCTGTTTCATGGGAGTCATTCTCCGACAATTGGCGCGCCAGGTAGGGGCTGAGGCGCGTCTTCAACCTTCATCGACCTCTGCGCCATGGCGGACACTCGCGCAGCACGCGCTAACCGGCGCGCGTCAGGCAGAGCTGAGACCGAGCCCGCCGTCCACACCACCAGGCCACGCGGCCGTCCTCGCACCAACCGCGTTTCGGGGCGCAACACCGTGGAGCCGCGTGTGGAGCACCCCGAGGACGACGACGGCCACCTTAATAAAGTGGTTATGTTCTGTTATCAAGTTGTCATATATTCAGTGCTCCTGGGACTGATATATGGGGTAACTCGATCTCCGGATCGGGGTGCCACAGTCCCCACAGGCCTCGCGGCCTCATCCGCTGCAAGCTCTGTGGTGTCCGTCACCACAGGCCTGGCAGCCTCTTCAGCTGAGGGCGCCACGGGCCCCTCAGCGGCTGTCGTGGCGGCGCTCCGCACATCCGCAGCCTTGCGGAGCCTGCGTCGCTTCGTCTGAACCAAGTCCCTGTCAAACAAGAATATGAGATCTTCGAAAGGGAAGCAAAGGTTCTTCTCATAAATAAAAGCAAGAAAAGAGACCAGCTCTTACCCAGACGTCTTGGCGCGGGAATCAACCGCGTTTCGGGGCGCAACACCGTGGAGCCGCGTGTGGAGCACCCCGAGGACGACGACGGCCACCACCACGACCGGTACGGCGAGGATGTCGACCACGAGCACAGCGAGGACGCTGAGTCCTCGCATCCGTCCCGGCGCCAAAGCGCCTCCACCCTTGGACGCCCGGCGCCCAGCCCGAACACCGCGCTGCTCATGGCAGCGGAGCTCTTCCGCTACCGCCCCACCGCCGAAGCGCACGTCAACTGGCTCGGCCGCCTCCAGCACCTCGTCGACATCGCGGCTGCACCGCGCACGACCCCAGCGGCGTCACGCTCTCTGGTGCACCACAACTCTGGGCGCGCAGGGACTACCGCGCATGGAGCACCTTCGCCGCTGCCTCCGCCTCCGCCAGGACCGCCTCCGGCAGTGGCACACAAGGCCGCTTCTCACGCGTCCTCGCCGCACGATTGCCAAATCGTGCAGCGGACTCCTCCGGACGCGTGGGTGGAGATGGAGCGCCAGAGGGACCTCCAGAAGCGCATCATCGAGGAAATCGGCCAGGCCGGGCGCCAGAACCGCAGAGCTCTCCATGGCGGTGTTGCCACGTACGCCACAGGGGGCGCGGCCTTCACCCGCAGCCTGTGCCGCGTCGTCTGGCCACAGAAGTTCAGGCCTGACCTCCCCAAGGGCTACGACGGCACGAAGAACCCCATCGAGTTCCTGCAGCTCTACACTACCTCAATCCAAGCTGCGGGGGGAGACGACAAGGTCATGGCCAATTGGTTCTCCCACGCCCTCAAGGACTCTGCCTTGTCTTGGCTCCTGAACCTTCCCGAGGACTCCATCGACTCGTGGGAGGACCTCTGCAGGCAGTTCGTCACCAACTTCAAAGGCACGTACGAGCGCGCCCTCACCTACAATGACCTGCGCGCTGTACGC
This sequence comes from Puccinellia tenuiflora, assembly GCA_012064385.1. Lineage (NCBI taxonomy): Eukaryota > Viridiplantae > Streptophyta > Magnoliopsida > Poales > Poaceae > Puccinellia > Puccinellia tenuiflora. The sequence goes on along the minus strand of QRDG01000438.1, from coordinate 633,306 downwards.
CAGAAGTCTGGCGAGACCCTTCGCAAGTACATCCAGCGCTTCAGCCAAGTCCGCCACAAGATCCCAAACACCCCGGACTCGCACGTCATCGCTGCCTTCAGAGAGGGCGTCACCAATCGCAGGATGCTCGAGAAGCTCGGCATCCACGACACCCTCTCCTCTGTCGTGAAGCTGTTCGACATCGCAGACAAGTGCGCCAAGGCTGAGGAGGGCCTTCTCTTCACCAAGGTGGCCTCGGCAGACGACCCTCCCGAGGGGTCCAAGGCCCAGAAGAAGCGTGACGAGACAAAGCGCAAGCCTACCGCTGTCCTAGCGGTCGAGCCTGATGCTAAGCATGCTCGTGAGGACTCTCCCGAGGCAGGCGAGAAGAAGGTGGACAACCGCCCATTCTGCATCTACCACAACAGGCGCGGCCACGCGACAGAGAACTGCTACGATCTCAAGCAGCTGAGTAAGAAGCGTGAGCAAGAAGAAGGCAGCGGTGGCCGCGGCAGAGGCCGTAGCTACCGCAAGGGCGGACGTAAAGGCAACTACCAGAGGCCTCAGGGGACTCAGGCGAACGCCGCCGAGAAGAACAACAACCTCCCCGACGAAGAGCCAGGGGGCTACCAGGCCCCTAAGGGTGCTATGGCATGCATCCTCGGCGGGTCTCAAGCGCCCAAGTCCAACAATCAGTTCAAGCAGTTCGCTCGCGAGCTCAATGCAGCGCTTCCAGGGATCGAGACGTCCCGGCCCCTCAAGTGGTCCCAGTACAGCATCGCCTTTGACGCCCAGGACCACCCCAAATTGACCAAGACTGTTGGCACCCTCCCGCTAGTGTGCACCCCCACCATCAACAACATCGCCGTCGGCAAGACGCTCATTGATGGGGGTGCAGGCCTGAATGTCATCTCTGTCGAGACTTTCGAGATGCTTCAAGTGCCCTACGAGTGGCTTATGCCCTCCAGGCCCTTCATTGGAGTCACTAATGGCTCGATCTCGCCTCTGGGGCAAGTGAGGCTCGCGGTCACTTTTGGCACGCAGCAGAACTACCGCACCGAGCTGATCGACTTCGACGTCGCGCACATCGGCCTGCCCTACAACGCCATCCTCGGCTACCCCGCCCTCGCGAAGTTCATGGCCGTCATGCACCACGCCTACAACATGGTCAAGATCCCTAGCAGCGGTGGCACCATCTCCATCCATGGTCATGTACAGGACGCCACGCGCGCTGTCGAGATCGCCTACAAGGCCGCTGCCATGGCATTCCCTGCTGACGAGGACCTGGAGCCTCTCGAGAGGCCCAAGAAGAAGAAGCAGCTGTTCTCTCAGGAGCAAGCGTCTACAAAGAAGGTGTCGCTGAGCACCAGTGGCTCGGGGGCTGAGGGCTCGGGGGCTAACGTCACCATAGGCGATGGCTTGCCTCCCAAATAGGAAAGCGCGCTCGTCGCCTTCCTTCGGGCAAACTCTGACATGTTCGCATGGACTCCGTCAGAAATATCCGGTGTACCAAGGGAGGTGATCGAGCACCACTTAGCCGTGTGTCCAACGCACGCCCTGTGAAGCAGAAAGCACGGAAGCAATCCCCCGAGAAGCAAGTGTTCATCATCAAAGAAGTAGAGAAGTTAAAAGCAGCAGACATCATTCGTGAAGTTGCCCATCCCACTTGGATCTCCAACGGTGTGGTTGTCCCAAAACCCAATGGAGGAGGCCGCCTCTGCATCGACTACACCGACGTAAACAAAGCCTGCCCCAAGGATCCATACCCCATGCCAAGAATAGACCATATTGTGGACTCCACCTCCGGCTGTGATCTCCTCTATTTTCTGGATGCCTTCTCAGGCTACCACCAGATCAAAATGGCTAAAGAGGACGAGGAGAAAACTGCATTCCTCACCCCTTGTGGCGTGTATTGCTACACTTGCATGCCCTTCGGGTTGAAGAATGTCGGCGCCACCTTCCAGAGGCTCATGAGGATCCCCTTGGGGGCTCAGATGGGAAGAAACGCAGAAGCTTATGTCGACGACATCGTGGTCAAGTCTCGCGAGGGAGACACTCTCTTGAAGGATCTCGAGGAAACCTTCGCCAGCCTGTGCAAGGTGAACATCAAGCTAAACCCCGCCAAGTGCGTCTTCGGGGTGCCGTCAGGCAAGCTCCTCGGGTTCCTCGTGTCTCACCGTGGCATAGAAGCAAACCTTGACAAGATCAAGGCCATAGAGAACATGCAGCCACCTCGCCGCCTCAAAGACATGCAGCGCCTAGCAGGGTGCATGCCCAGCTTGGGCCGCTTCATCTCCAAGTACGGCGAGAGGGCCCTTCCCTTTTTCAAGATCATGAAGAAATCTGGCACCTTCAAGTGGACTCCAGAGGCAGACAAGGCATTTGAGGACCTGAAGAAATACTTGGCTAGCGCACCAGTTATGGTAGCCCCCAGGACAGGCGAGCATCTGAAGCTGTACCTAGCAGCCACTCCACAAACTGGAAGCGCCGTCCTGGTGGTAGAGAGAGAAGAGCCAGTCCCCCCCAAGAAAAGCACTGCCACACCAAGTCCAGAGCCTCCCGACAAGGAGGTAGCCTCCTTCCCGAGATCGCAAGGAGGCTACCGTTTCCTCTTCGTGGCTGTCGACAAGTTTACCAAGTGGTCAGAGGTTGAAGCGGTGCACAGCATACCGGCCAGGGCAGCAGTAAAATTCATCAGAGGCCTGGTCTGCCGCTTTGGCGTGCCAAATCGCATCATCACCGACAATGGCTCACAGTTCACCAGCGGCATCTTCAGGGCTTACTGCGAGAGCCTTGGCACCAAGCTCTGCTTCGCCTCGGTGGCTCACCCTCAGAGCAACGGTCAAGCCGAGCGAGCAAATGCTGAGGTCCTCAAGGGTCTCAAGACAAGGAGCTTCAACCGCCTCAAGGACTATGGCAAGGGCTGGATCGACGAGCTCCCGTCCGTGCTCTGGTCCATCCGCACGAACCCCACGAAGCCCACTACTGAGACGCCATTTTCCCTCGTGTATGGCGCCGAAGCAGTCCTCCCCACAGAGATCAAGCATGGATCCGCACGGGTCCTTGCTTTCAATGAGGATGATCAGGAAGACCTCCACAACGACGACCTGCTGCTCATCGATGGACTACGCCGCCGTGCCGCTCTCAGGGCAGCCAAGTACCAGCAAGACCTGCGACGCTACCACAGCCGCCACATACGCCTGCGCACTCTCGAGACAGGCGACCTCGTCCTCAGGATAATCCTCTCCAGGGAAGGTCTCCACAAGCTCTCGCCCATGTGGGAAGGCCCCTACAGGGTCGCTCACATCGCCAGGCCCGGCGCGGTACGGCTGGAAACAGAGGACGGCATCCCGGTCAAGAATCCTTGGAACATCACGCATCTACGCAAGTTCTATCCGGGATCATTGTCACGCCAGACATTTTTTGTCTCTAGAGGGAAGCACACAACTTCACCTCCAAGCTTCACAAAAGCTTCTCTCCCCGAGGGCCAGCCCCTCTGAGCTCTCCCCGTAACGTGCCGCCACAGGCCGTGAAGAGACTCAGCCACTGAATGTGGTCCCCATGCCTCGACATGGAAAACTTTATCTTGGCAAGACCAAGTGTAACGAACCAATTAGTTTCTCAGTGAAACATTGCGCTCAGGCGCCTCTATGTATATTTTGGTGATGAGTTTTAATTTTCATCATTTATGGTGCATTCGCGCTCATACTTTTCCCCTTGCGCACCTTGCGAGCGGGGGCTGAGTACGGTGACTGTGCCTCGGGAGCATCCCAGTAGCGCCGCAAAATCTAAAGGATCCGAGCTCTAATCCGAGCTCTAACACGTGAGCATGCTCTCGCGCCTGTTACCTCACCAAAGAGCTCTGGCCCAAGGGCTTGCTTCCAAACACGCCACCTCACCTAAGGACCTTTGGTACTTACTCTCCTCGTGAGGTACCATGAGGAGACCTATAAGCGCGCATGGGTTTTTTACTACCATGTTTTTGCTTTTGGGCCTGCCTCTCTAACCTATACAGGGAACAAGAGTCCCCCCCAAACTCGTGAAGCCACGCTCCAACCTCAAGAGGAAAGCGCTCCCCTAGGGAAACCAACGCCCTACACGAGGCCAAGACCTCGAAAAAGCTAAGTCCAGCGCTTATGCCTCAGGAGTTTTTCATCTCCTTCACGAGTAATTCGTCCCTCGAGCGGGTTTTTTCTCCCTTACACCCCATGGACTGCTTGTACGTCAAAGGGGGGCCCTCGAGCACCGCGACTCGAGAGCCCTTACCTCTCTAAGCCTTAAACACCCCCCGGCCTTGCTGAGTCATTGCTCTGGAATACCGTAGTGGCAGAGTCATAATGCAAAGAGGCGGGACCTAGCGACGTAGAGCGAACAAAGACATGGAGCAGGGATAAAAGGCCCATCGAGGGGCACACACATAGTAACACATTAAAGTGTCTTACAAACCATCATGAAACGAGACAAGTCTTAAACAAAGATAACTGCGCCTCAGGCGCGTCTTGTCGCAGGAGTAACCTAGGCCTCGCCACCATCACCGTCCTCCTCAGCTTCCTCTTCGGCGTCTTCCTTCTCCTCAGGGGCCTGCACCGCCTCGACGCCGGAGATTGGCGAAGACGCGATCGACCGCCACCGCCAGGAGCTTGCGGCACTCCTCGTCCACAACATCGTCAAGCTCCGCCACAGGGCCCTCAAGCGCGGTGAAGAGCTGATCCAAGTAGGCGAGATACGCGGCGGCGTCAGCGTTCCCGTGGGCAGGAACCTCAGGGACGTCCACTCCTGCTTCTTAAATTTCCCGGCATAATCCTGGGTGACGGCCTGGGTGACAGCAGCGCGGTATTCTTTTTGCTTGGCGATGTCCTCCTGCTCAGCCTCCTCCTTCCTCTTGGCGAGCTTTTGGTTGGTCTTCTCCATCTAGGTGCCGGGCCACCTCCTCGTCATGCTTGCCTATGGCCTCAGCCAGATTGCCCTCGCGCGTCTCGAGAGCCTCGCTCTCCTTGTTCAGCTCCCTGTCGGCCTGCTCCAGCTCCTCCTCGCGCTTGAGTATATCTGCTTCGCGCGTCGCCAATGCTTGTTCGCGAGCCTCCAAGGACAGGCGGTGTTGGTCCAAGGACTTTCGCACGACCTCAGCATCGGCGATTATCTTCGTCTCGCGGCCAGCCAGCTCCTTACGCTGATCGGCTAGCGAGGTCTCGAGGGCCGCGCGGTCCGAGGCTGCAGCCTGGCGTTCTGCAGCGGCCGCCTCACGATCCTCAGCAGCGGCTTTACGCTCCGCCTGAACCGGCCCCAGGGTCTCCTGAGCCTCGCGCTCCGCGTTCTCGCGGATCTCCTTGGTGAGCCGCAGCGCCTCGTCGCGCTGCGCCTGCAGAGCTTCGTCGCCTTGGCGGCAGCGCTCCCTGGCCTCGAAGAAGCGGGCCCAGTCCGCCACAAGCTCGTCGTGCTTCCTGTCGAGCTCGTCTCCTCAAGGGCGAGATGGGCTTCTAACCCATCTAGAGCGCTCCTCGCCAAGCGGAAGGCGGCACGGCGGCGAGCGTCGCTCCGGTTCCTACTACTCAGGACCAGGGCCCACGAGCCCTCTCGAGGAGCGGCGACTTCCACGCTTGCACCAGCCTCAGGGGCACGGGACACTGTGCTTGGGCCAGGGTCAGTCCTGGCACGGGGCTCCGAAGCGAGCCGTCTCCACCAGGAGCGCCACTCTCCAGCATCGCCTTCTCTTGGGCTTCGGGGGCTGGAGAAGGTGGCCTAGCCGCCGTTGGGTCCGCCGCAGCTGCGCCTACTGCGGCCTCAGAAGAAGCGGCCGCCCCCTCAGGTTCTGCGTTTGGTGGGGGCGGTGGAGGAACGTTCTCCTCCATCTCGATGTCGGCGCCTCCCGGCGCCGGCGTGCTGCTCCCCGCCATCTCCATGACGGTTTTCTCCTATTGCTCCAGAGAAGCAGCGGGGCGCGGCGGCGACATTGTCCTCGCCACCCTCTCCTCCTCAAGGAACTTCTCCGTAGGAGGAGACGAGGCAGTCGCCTCGGCCTTGGGCGCAGTCCCTGTCACATCCCGAATTTTGGCCCTATAAAATTTTCTTTGACAAAACCAAAATTTGAACTTGTATTTGGATCTTCTGATCTTGGCCCTCTATTTTATTCCACATTTCCAAAACCCCCAAGATTCCCCCAAATATTTGTCTTTTCGTTAATACAAAAGGGACCTAAAACCTAGCCTTCCAAAGGAGCCATACCAAGGGTGACTTCAAAAATTCCCCAAAAATTCCTGAGTGATCCCCATCTAGCTTAGAACCAATTTATGAAAAAACATTGGGTGACTTGTTAGGAAAATATTTGACTTTTCCCCTGATTTATTTTCTGCCGAAAACCCCAAAACCCTAGCTTTTCAAAGGAAGTAGGTCAAAAACATCTTCAAAAATTCTACAAAAATTCATGAAGGACCCCTAACCAGTATGAAACCCAAATATGGAAAAATATTCCATACCTTGTAAAGAAAATATTTGAGTCTTTCCCTGTTTTACTTTCTGGCCGAAACCTTGTTATTTTTGGAAACCCTACTAAACCTTTTTCAAAAATTCTAAAAACCCTAAGGTAGATGCTCATAACCAATCTCTACCTCAGGTAATTTTCCTGGCCAAATATATTTTGGTTTGAAGCCCCAAAACCTGGTTTTGCTTTTTGACCAGAAGTGTTCGATGAAATTTTTGTATAGGACAAGTTTGGATTTTGGAAAAACATTGTTCTGCAAAGTTGTAGTATCCTCATTTTGGCACCAAGTGACGCGATTAGTTTCCAATTTTGTGACCCAGGGTGAGAGAAACGTCATGATGCCGATTTCGGCATGGGCAGAACCGTGGCCACGGCCGGCATGGGCATGCCCGGCGGCGCCGCCGGTTTATGGTCGTCGCCGGTCTGTCTCCCCCCGCTGCTCCCCTTGCCCCCAGGCTTCACCTCCTCGCCCTCGACCACCCCATCGGCCACGCGACGCCGCCACTGCTCCCCCGTGCACCGTCGGCCACTAGCCGACGCGCCGCTGCACAGCGCCGCCACGGGACCCGCCCCTCACCAGTGACTACACTGCCGCCATGCTTATCCTCTCCCCGCGAATCCCGTCGTCCAGCTTTCCCCTGCAGCTACACCGACGGCGCGCCGCCCGCTACAACCGTCGCCGAGATGTCCGTCGACCCGCCCCAGTGGCCGGACCCCTCGCCCTCCCGCGCCAGTGCCACGCCACCCGTCCCTATCCGCACTCGCGGATTCCCCGTCGTCCAGCCCTGCCCGCGGCTACACCGACGACGTGCCGTCCGTCGTCTACCCTGCCCCGGCCCCCTCGTCCCGCCACCTCGCCGCGAGCCCCGTCCGGACCCCCACCCCGGAGGGCTATATAAGGACCCCCGGAAGCAGCCACCAAGCCTCGCACCACTCCCCCTCGCCTCCTAGAAGCCTCCCCCTCGCCTATGCTTCCCGAGGAGCCCTCCATCACCGCCGACAAGCTTGCCCTAGCCGCACGAGCTCCGGCCAAATTCCCCACCGTACGGCCACCCCTGACCAATTAAGCCCGCCAACCAGCTCCCCAGAGCACCATGAACCCAACAACACTCTCCCCGGGGTGATTGGTGGCCGGTACCGTCATGTTCATCTTCGACCGCCGCTCGGCCGCCGCGGTCGACGACGCCGCCGCTGCTCCAAGCCTCCCCGCCTCCCGTGAGCACGCCGACGGCCGGAACCGCACCACCCCAAGCCTCCCCGCAGACTCTCCCCTCCCTCCCTGTCACCGCAGCCGCCGGGAGACCTCGCCGGTGAGTCCACCGTGCCGGCCCGCCTCCACCCCGCCCCCCCTGTTTTCTTTTTCTTTTCCTATGCGCGTACCGGTTCGGCCCAGCAACCGCCGACCAGTGGATCCGGGCCGTCAGAGTTTAAACTTTTCTGAAAGGTTTTTTTTCTTTATTTGTTTCTGTTTTTGAAAGGGCAGATTTTAGGGTTAACTTTGAAAGGGTATATCTCTCTCAAAAAAATTCAGAAAAATGTGATTCTTTTTGCACTGGCTTTGTTCTGAAAATATCTATCCTATTCCACTGGTTTCAATTAATTTGAAGTTCATTTGCCCACTGAACCTTGGAATGCTTTGCGAAAGGTCTTAACCACGTTTTTAAATTTCTTTAATAGATTCCAACCATTTTATTGAAGGAGAAGTTGATCCCATACCAGAAGGCAAGCCATCAGCCCCCAACCATCCGTTTCCAAGTCATCGATGCTTTATTTGACTTGTTTGTTACTTGTTTGCGCGATAGTTGCATTCCACATGTCTTATTTCATGCCTATTATTTCATGTGACCTAATGCCACTTTTACTTTCCGCAATACGATAAACTCATGTTCCGTGAGTTGAGTTCCGGCCGGCGACTAAATACATGTTGGGCACCGCCCGCGTGGATTGAATCTCGCCTACTTTCAGTACTATTATTCCAAGTGACTTTACTTTTCTGCAATACGATAAACCCATCAAGTGTGGGTTGAGTTCCGGCCGGCGACTAAATACATGTCGGGCTCCGCCCGCGTGGATTGAATCTCGTCTACTTTCCGTAGAGTGGGGTGTGCGTATTTATTTACTCAACCCGTGGCTGCAACTGGCCGGAGACATCTCCGTCCTCGCCCGGTTGATTTTGTTATTTTCTTACTCGACCCGTGGCTGCAACTGGCCGGAGACATCTCCGTCCTCGCCCGGTTGATTTTGTCATTTTAATTTCTTACTCGACCCGTGGCTGCTACTGGCCGGAGACATCTCCGTCCTCGCCCGGTTGACCTTACTTTGCCTTACTGAATTGCTATGTGGTTATTTTATGCTCATGTATATCTTGTGGACTAACGTTTGTTGCTGTCTTGTGGTTGAGAATAAAATTGACTAAAAAGATAACCACCTCCGTCGACTAGATTGAGTCTTATAGTGCCACTCGCCAAACACACACGACAACCACCTGCGTCGTTGAAATGGGCAGACCGTAGCTTAGTAGCCTATCGAGCCTCTTTTGATGCTACCCACTTGGCAAGTCTAGTCGGTTACTGCATAGTTGTGGTCGGGGCTAGTCTTGTGAAGGTTCCGGAGCTAGGCGTTGCTCATGAGTTGGGGACGTGCCGGATTCACTTCGTCATAAGACTTAGCCCGAGTGGTAAGTCGGTAGCTATACAAGGAGTGTCTTGTTAGAGCGGATGGCTACGGGGGAATAGGTTTGTGCTGTCGCCATGATGGGTGTAGTACTTCGGTACCGGCGGTACAAGCTTAGACCCCAACGTGTGGATAAAAGTTGCAACCTCTCGAGAGTGTCAAATCTAGAATCTAGTATTGTTCCTACCTAAGGAACGGTGTTGGGTCCAGTCACACTAGAGTCAGTCCAGTCGAACACGGAGAAATAAATTCACCAAACGGTCAGAGTTGGCCAAAGTTGAATGAGCTGAAAAGTGGACCATAGTTGGTCAAAGCTAAGCCCAGAAGTGGACCAGAGTTGGTCAAGCTTGAGAACATAAGTGTTGTGGATAGTGTTGTGTGGAAATGAGACTCGTTCTCACAAGCCACGGTTTTCGTCACAGGTAAGTAGGTAAGTTAAGTCCAACCGTTAAGCTTGGACTCGCACTTGCACATGCCATGCCATATAGGATCGTTGGTTACGGTTGATTGAGGGTTGATGTCTTGCGAGTACATTCCATGTACTCACCTGGCTTTTCATGTGGCCAGATCCTCCTACCCCCGTCGCCGAGTACCCCGTGTACGAGAACTAGATCCGGTATCCAGGCAGAGCCCTGTGGAGTTAGGCCCTCTTCGTCGCACGCTTCCGCCAATCCACTGACGCCCTCTGATGAAGTCATGTTCGATAAATAATGTACAACTGTTGTGTGCGCTAGGGCGCAGCCTTGTAATGAAACCCTTGTAATATATCGTCGGTTCCCGACCCCTTAATAAAGTGGTTATGTTCTGTTATCAAGTTGTCATATATTCAGTGCTCCTGGGACTGATATATGGGGTAACTCGATCTCCGGATCGGGGTGCCACAGAGCTTGGTATCAGAGCCTAACTGCCGGTAGGATACCCTAGTTCTAAACGGAACCTTAGATAGCGAACGTTGCTTGCTTTTAATTGTTTCTCTATCTGTTTGTGTTTTTCTAACCTTGCAACTCATGTTTTTGGCTTCTACCTTTGGTACAGATGAAGTTTGAGCTACCCGTAGAAAACCCCCGCCTTGAACGTCCCCGGCATGCCACAATTCCTCCGCGAGATTTGGGCACACCTCTACCCAACCTCTCCTCCCCCGACATACCGCGTACTCGCCTCCCGTTCTGGTGGGACTCATCCTGAGTTCGTCGCCACCGTCTACTTGTGCGCCTCGCCCGTGGGCCGTGGGCACACATACTCCCTCTCCTCCGGCGTCCACCACCAGGAGACCCAAGCCATCCAAGAAGCCGCCGCAGATGCCATCATTCTCCTCCGCACCCACGACCCCCGCATGAAGGAGTGCACCCGCTATGCACACCTCCCGAGGTTGGATTTGAGCAATGGGGATGTCTTCTTTCCCAGCCCCTGGAATCCCTCTCCAGAACTCACCACCCTACTCCAGTACACTTCCCACCTCCACCAGTATCTGCATGACACTCTTCTTCAGCTACCTAGGCTTCACAATGGCATGACTGCCGCCGAGGTAGTGAGAGCACCAGGGACCTAGCCCTTCTCGTCAGATCCCTCCATACCCAGCTCACCTTCCTCTTACTCTTGACCAGCTTAGAGGAAGACTCGCTTCCACTCCCGCTCGAGCCACCACGTTCCGTAGTTCTAGCGCCCCTCCTCGCTTCTTCACTGGATACACTCAGGAACCTCAGGCCCAGTGTCTCCGCGTCGACATCGGCACACCCTTCCCCTCGTACGCCCCTAGAACGCTGGGAAGGAGCATCAACGGCATCGACATCATCGCACCTGCTACTCCCCTCGAGATGTAGCTCTAGACGCTAGCCTCAGGAGCAGTAGTGCTTGCATCCTAGTTGTGTATCGTAGTCAACGACCGCGTAGTCCGACGTGCGCGTGAATAATGTAGGAGTAATGGCTTGTCCCTCGTATAATGTTGTGTACCATGTGTCATGTAACCCAACTCTCCATTGTATAAAAACGCCTTGGTTTTATCTCTTGCTTTTATTTGGATCTTCTTGGATGTTGCATTTCTCTCTCCCCTTATGGAAGCTCATGGCACCCGTCAACCCCACCTTCAACCAACCAGGATGAGGCCCAACACAGGTACAAGTGGCAGCCAAGGAACCCCAATCCGCCGATCAGCCCGACAAGCCGGCATGGACCCAATGCCCCCACAGCCGCCAACCCCACAGGAACCAACTCCAAGCCAGCTATTGTTGATGATGGATGAACGCCACCAGCTGCAGATGACTCAGATTATGAGGGAATTTGGCACCTACATGCAAGCACAGAACACCCCTCGCCCGACCCGGTCCAAGCTGCAAGACTTTCAGCGTACTCGGCCACCTCAGTTCTCGCAGGCCACCAACCCACTCGAAGCAGATGATTGGCTCCGTACCATGGAAAAGAAGTTAGAGATCACTCGCGTTGATGAGCAAGACAAGGTACCTTTCGTCACTCACTATCTTGAAGGACCAGCCGATGTGTGGTGGGACAATCAGAAAGATATGAGAGGAAATGGGACCACTATCACCTGGACTGAATTCCAAGAAATATTCCGCAAAGCCTACATACCCTCAAGTCTTATGAAGATGAAGCAGCAAGAACTCCTAGCACTCACTCAAGGCAACTCAACTGTAAGCGAGTACCTGACCAAGTTCAACGACCTTGCCTGCTATGCCCCGGATGATGTCAACACAGATGAGAAGAAGAAGGACAGATTTCTCCATGGAATGCACCAGGCCATCAAGACCCAGCTCAGCGTCCTACAGTTTCCAGATTTTCAAGCCATGGTAAACACCGCACTGATTTCAGAGAAGGAACACCGCACCATCTATGATTCCCACAAGAACAAGTTTGAGTCTCGCAAGCACCATCCCGAAGAAGCTCGCAAGAAGCCACGTACCTGGTCACCCAACTCACAGGCCACTGCACCTCCAACCACTTGGACCCCACCTAGAGAGGAAGGGTACCCCCGCAATGAGTTCTACCACAAGCGCCCACTCGTGGATGACTGCAAGAGGGAAAATTCCTGCTTTAAGTGCGGCAAGAAGGGGCACTACATAGCTGATTGCCCGTTGACCAAGAACAACAATAGCAACCTCAACAACCCTCCCGCCGGAACAATGAAGCCACCTCAAGTCGCTCGTGTCCACCACATGTCCGCCGAAGAAACCTACGAAGCTTCAGATGTGACGCTTGGTATGTGAACCACCAACGCTAAACTTGCAGTAATTTTTGTTGACCATGGGACTCCCCACTCTCTCGTCAGAAGGTTTTGTTGCAAGGCACCATTTTATGTTTTCCCTAGACTTGGACCTAAGCCACGAGTTCACGCGTGAGGGATGTCCCCTCCAAAGTTTGGATAAGCCAGAGCGCCACACCCACAGCAGAGTCACAAGGTTAAATAAAGGATAAACCCACCAAAGAGGAAGCCCCCTGGAAATGAGAGGATTCTTTGAGAGCAGAATAACCATACCTATTCCATGAGCAACTCGAATCTCGGGGACGAGATTCATTTTAAGGGGGGAAGGTTTGTCACATCCCGAATTTTGGCCCTATAAAATTTTCTTTGACAAAACCAAAATTTGAACTTGGATTTGGATCTTCTGATCTTGGCCCTCTATTTTATTCCACATTTCCAAAACCCCCAAGATTCCCCCAAATATTTGTCTTTTCTTTAATACAAAAGGGACCTAAAACCTAGCCTTCCAAAGGAGCCATACCAAGGGTGACTTCAAAAATTCCCCAAAAATTCCTGAGTGATCCCCATCTAGCTTAGAACCATTTTATGAAAAAACATTGGGTGACTTGTTAGGAAAATATTTGACTTTTCCCCTGATTTATTTTCGGCCGAAAACCCCCAAACCCTAGCTTTTCAAAGGAAGTAGGTCAAAACTATCTTCAAAAATTCTACAAAAATTCATGAAGGACCCCTAACCAGTATGAAGCCCAAATATGGAAAAATATTCCATACCTTGTAAAGAAAATATTTGAGTCCTTCCCTATTTTACTTTCTGGCCGAAACCTTGTTATTTTTGGAAACCCTACTAAACCTTTTTCAAAATTCTAAAAACCCTAAGGTAGATGCTCATAACCAATCTCTACCTCAGGTAATTTTCCTGGCCAAATATATTTTGGTTTGAAGCCCCAAAACCTGGTTTTGCTTTTTGAGCAGAAGTGTTCGATGAAATTTTTGTATAGGACGAGTTTGGATTTTGGAAAAACATTGTTCTGCAAAGTTGTAGTATCCTCATTTTGGCACCAAGTGACGCGATTAGTTTCCAATTTTGTGACCCAGGGTGAGAGAAACGTCATGATGCCAATTTCGGCATGGGCAGAACCGTGGCCACGGCCGGCATGGGCATGCCCGGCGGCGCCGCCAGTTTATGGTCGTCGCCGGTCTGCCTCCCCCCGCTGCTCCCCTTGCCCCCAGGCTTCACCTCCTCGCCCTCGACCACCCCATCGGCCACGCGACGCCGCCACTGCTCCCCCGTGCACCGTCGGCCACTAGCCGACACGCCGCTGCACAGCGCCGCCACGGGACCCGCCCCTCACCAGTGACTACACTGCCGCCATGCTTATCCTCTCCCCGCGAATCCCGTCGTCCAGCTTTCCCCTGCAGCTACACCGACGGCGCGCCGCCCGCTACACCGTCGCCGAGATGTCCGTCGACCCGCCCCAGTGGCCGGACCCCTCGCCCTCCCGCGCCAGTGCCACGCCACCCGTCCCTATCCGCACTCGCGGATTCCCCGTCGTCCAGCCCTGCCCGCGGCTACACCGATGACGTGCCGTCCGTCGTCTCCCCTGCCCCGGCCCCCTCGTCCCGCCACCTCGCCGCGAGCCCCGTCCGGACCCCCACCCCGGAGGGCTATATAAGGACCCCGGGAAGCAGCCACCAAGCCTCGCACCACTCCCCCTCGCCTCCTAGAAGCCTCCCCCTCGCCTATTGCTTCCCGAGGAGCCCTCCATCACCGCCGACAAGCTTGCCCTAGCCGCACGGGCTGCGGCCAAATTCCCCACCGTGCGGCCACCCCTGTCCAATTAAGCCCGCCAACCAGCTCCCCAGAGCACCATGAACCCAACAACACTCTCCCCGGGGTGATTGGTGGCCGGTACCGTCGTGTTCATCTTCGACCGCCGCTCAGCCGCCGCGGTCGACGACGCCGCCGCTGCTCCAAGCCTCCCCGCCTCCCGTGAGCACGCCGACGGCCGGAACCGCACCACCCCAAGCCTCCCCGCAGACTCTCCCCTCCCTCCCTGTCACCGCAGCCGCCGGGAGACCTCGCCGGTGAGTCCACCGTGCCGGCCCGCCTCCACCCCGCCCCCCCTGTTTTCTTTTTCTTTTCCTATGCGCGTACCGGTTCGGCCCAGCAGCCGCCGACCAGTGGGTCCGGGCCGTCAGAGTTTTAAACTTTTCTGAAAGGTTTTTTTTTCTTTATTTGTTTCTGTTTTTGAAAAGGGCAGATTTTAGGGTTAACTTTGAAAGGGTATATCTCTCTCAAAAAAATTCAGAAAAATGTGATTCTTTTTGCACTGGCTTTGTTCTGAAAATATCTATCCTATTCCACTGGTTTCAATTAATTTGAAGTTCATTTGCCCACTGAACCTTGGAATGCTTTGCGAAAGGTCTTAACCACGTTTTTAAATTTCTTTAATAGATTCCAACCATTTTATTGAAGGAGAAGTTGATCCCATACCAGAAGGCAAGCCATCAGCCCCCAACCATCCGTTTCCAAGTCATCGATGCTTTATTTGACTTGTTTGTTACTTGTTTGCGCGATAGTTGCATTCCACATGTCTTATTTCATGCCTATTATTTCATGTGACCTAATGCCACTTTTACTTTCCGCAATACGATAAACTCATGTTCCGTGAGTTGAGTTCCGGCCGGCGACTAAATACATGTTGGGCACCGCCCGCGTGGATTGAATCTCGCCTACTTTCAGTACTATTATTCCAAGTGACTTTACTTTTCTGCAATACGCTAAAACCATCAAGTGTGGATTGAGTTCCGGCCGGCGACTAAATACATGTCGGGCTCCGCCCGCGTGGATTGAATCTCGTCTACTTTCCGTAGAGTGGGTGTGCGTATTTATTTACTCAACCCGTGGCTGTAACTGGCCGGAGACATCTCCGTCCTCGCCCGGTTGATTTTGTTATTTTCTTACTCGACCCGTGGCTGCAACTGGCCGGAGACATCTCCGTCCTCGCCCGGTTGATTTTGTCATTTTAATTTCTTACTCGACCCGTGGCTGCTACTGGCCGGAGACATCTCCGTCCTCGCCCGGTTGACCTTACTTTGCCTTACTGAATTGCTATGTGGTTATTTTATGCTCATGTATATCTTGTGGACTAACGTTTGTTGCTGTCTTGTGGTTGAGAATAAAATTGACTAAAAGATAACCACCTCCGTCGACTAGATTGAGTCTTATAGTGCCACTCGCCAAACACACCCGCACAACCATGCGTCGTTGAAATGGGCAGACCGTAGCTTAGTAGCCTATCGAGCCTCTTTTGATGCTACCCACTTGGCAAGTCTAGTCGGTTACTGCATAGTTGTGGTCGGGGCTAGTCTTGTGAAGGTTCCGGAGCTAGGCGTTGCTCATGAGTTGGGGACGTGCCGGATTCACTTCGTCATAAGACTTAGCCCGAGTGGTAAGTCGGTAGCTATACAAGGAGTGTCTTGTTAGAGCGGACGGCTACGGGGGAATAGGTTTGTGCTGTCGCCATGATGGGTGTAGTACTTCGGTACCGGCGGTACAAGCTTAGACCCCAACGTGTGGATAAAAGTTGCAACCTCTCGAGAGTGTCAAATCTAGAATCTAGTATTGTTCCTACCTAAGGAACGGTGTTGGGTCCAGTCAAACTAGAGTCAGTCCAGTCGAACACGGAGAAATAAATTCACCAAACGGTCAGAGTTGGCCAAAGTTGAATGAGCTGAAAAGTGGACCATAGTTGGTCAAAGCTAAGCCCAGAAGTGGACCAGAGTTGGTCAAGCTTGAGAACATAAGTGTTGTGGATAGTGTTGTGTGGAAATGAGACTCGTTCTCACAAGCCACGGTTTTCGTCACAGGTAAGTAGGTAAGTTAAGTCCAACCGTTAAGCTTGGACTCGCACTTGCACATGCCATGCCATATAGGATCGTTGGTTACGGTTGATTGAGGATTGATGTCTTGCGAGTACATTCCATGTACTCACCTGGCTTTTCATGTGGCCAGATCCTCCTACCCCCGTCGCCGAGTACCCCGTGTACGAGAACTAGACCCGGTATCTAGGCAGAGCCCTGTGGAGTTAGGCCCTCTTCGTCGCACGCTTCCGCCAATCCACTGACGCCCTCTGATGAAGTCATGTTCGATAAATAATGTACAACTGTTGTGTGCGCTAGGGCGCAGCCTTGTAATGAAACCCTTGTAATATATCGTCGGTTCCCGACCCCTTAATAAAGTGGTTATGTTCTGTTATCAAGTTGTCATATATTCAGTGCTCCTGGGACTGATATATGGGGTAACTCGATCTCCGGATCGGGGTGCCACAGTCCCCACAGGCCTCGCGGCCTCATCCGCTGCAAGCTCTGTGGTGTCCGTCACCACAGGCCTGGCAGCCTCTTCAGCTGAGGGCGCCACGGGCCCCTCAGCGGCTGTCGTGGCGGCGCTCCGCACATCCGCAGCCTTGCGGAGCCTGCGTCGCTTCGTCTGAACCAAGTCCCTGTCAAACAAGAATATGAGATCTTCGAAAGGGAAGCAAAGGTTCTTCTCATAAATAAAAGCAAGAAAAGAGACCAGCTCTTACCCAGACGTCTTGGCGCGGGAATCAACCGCGTTTCGGGGCGCAACACCGTGGAGCCGCGTGTGGAGCACCCCGAGGACGACGACGGCCACCACCACGACCGGTACGGCGAGGATGTCGACCACGAGCACAGCGAGGACGCTGAGTCCTCGCATCCGTCCCGGCGCCAAAGCGCCTCCACCCTTGGACGCCCGGCGCCCAGCCCGAACACCGCGCTGCTCATGGCAGCGGAGCTCTTCCGCTACCGCCCCACCGCCGAAGCGCACGACAACTGGCTCGGCCGCCTCCAGCACCTCGTCGACATCGCGGCTGCACCGCGCACGACCCCAGCGGCGTCACGCTCTCTGGTGCACCACAACTCTGGGCGCGCAGGGACTACCGCGCATGGAGCACCTTCGCCGCTGCCTCCGCCTCCGCCAGGACCGCCTCCGGCAGTGGCACACAAGGCCGCTTCTCACGCGTCCTCGCCGCACGATTGCCAAATCGTGCAGCGGACTCCTCCGGACGCGTGGGTGGAGATGGAGCGCCAGAGGGACCTCCAGAAGCGCATCATCGAGGAAATCGGCCAGGCCGGGCGCCAGAACCGCAGAGCTCTCCATGGCGGTGTTGCCACGTACGCCACAGGGGGCGCGGCCTTCACCCGCAGCCTGTGCCGCGTCGTCTGGCCACAGAAGTTCAGGCCTGACCTCCCCAAGGGCTACGACGGCACGAAGAACCCCATCGAGTTCCTGCAGCTCTACACTACCTCAATCCAAGCTGCGGGGGGAGACGACAAGGTCATGGCCAATTGGTTCTCCCACGCCCTCAAGGACTCTGCCTTGTCTTGGCTCCTGAACCTTCCCGAGGACTCCATCGACTCGTGGGAGGACCTCTGCAGGCAGTTCGTCACCAACTTCAAAGGCACGTACGAGCGCGCCCTCACCTACAATGACCTGCGCGCTGTACGCCAGAAGTCTGGCGAGACCCTTCGCAAGTACATCCAGCGCTTCAGCCAAGTCCGCCACAAGATCCCAAACACCCCGGACTCGCACGTCATCGCTGCCTTCAGAGAGGGCGTCACCAATCGCAGGATGCTCGAGAAGCTCGGCATCCACGACACCCTCTCCTCTGTCGTGAAGCTGTTCGACATCGCAGACAAGTGCGCCAAGGCTGAGGAGGGCCTTCTCTTCACCAAGGTGGCCTCGGCAGACGACCCTCCCGAGGGGTCCAAGGCCCAGAAGAAGCGTGACGAGACAAAGCGCAAGCCTACCGCTGTCCTAGCGGTCGAGCCTGATGCTAAGCATGCTCGTGAGGACTCTCCCGAGGCAGGCGAGAAGAAGGTGGACAACCGCCCATTCTGCATCTACCACAACAGGCGCGGCCACGCGACAGAGAACTGCTACGATCTCAAGCAGCTGAGTAAGAAGCGTGAGCAAGAAGAAGGCAGCGGTGGCCGCGGCAGAGGCCGTAGCTACCGCAAGGGCGGACGTAAAGGCAACTACCAGAGGCCTCAGGGGACTCAGGCGAACGCCGCCGAGAAGAACAACAACCTCCCCGACGAAGAGCCAGGGGGCTACCAGGCCCCTAAGGGTGCTATGGCATGCATCCTCGGCGGGTCTCAAGCGCCCAAGTCCAACAATCAGTTCAAGCAGTTCGCTCGCGAGCTCAATGCAGCGCTTCCAGGGATCGAGACGTCCCGGCCCCTCAAGTGGTCCCAGTACAGCATCGCCTTCGACGCCAAGGACCACCCCAAATCGACCAAGACTGTTGGCACCCTCCCGTTGGTGTGCACCCCCACCATCAACAACATCGCCGTCGGCAAGACGCTCATTGATGGGGGTGCAGGCCTGAACGTCATCTCTGTCGAGACTTTCGAGACGCTTCAAGTGCCCTACGAGTGGCTTATGCCCTCCAGGCCCTTCATTGGAGTCACTAATGGCTCGATCTCGCCTCTGGGGCAAGTGAGGCTCGCGGTCACTTTTGGCACGCAGCAGAACTACCGCACCGAGCTGATCGACTTCGACGTCGCGCACATCGGCCTGCCCTACAACGCCATCCTCGGCTACCCCGCCCTCGCGAAGTTCATGGCCGTCACACACCACGCCTACAACATGGTCAAGATCCCTAGCAGCGGTGGCACCATCTCCATCCATGGTCACGTATAGGACGCCACGCGCGCTGTCGAGATCGCCTACAAGGACGCTGCCATGGCATTCCCCGCTGACGAGGACCTGGAGCCTCTCGAGAGGCCCAAGAACAAGAAGCAGCTGTTCTCTTAGGAGCAAGCGTCTACAAAGAAGGTGTCGCTGAGCACCAGTGGCTCGGGGGCTGAGGGCTCGGGGGCTAGCGTCACCATAGGCGATGGCTTGCCTCCCAAATAGGAAAGCGCGCTCGTCGCCTTCCTTCGGGCAAACCCTGACATGTTCGCATGGACTCCGTCAGAAATGTCCGGTGTACCAAGGGAGGTGATCGAGCACCACTTAGCCGTGTGTCCAACGCATGCCCTGTGAAGCAGAAAGCACGGAAGCAATCCCCCGAGAAGCAAGCGTTCATCATCAAAGAAGTAGAGAAGTTAAAAGCAGCAGACATCATTCATGAAGTTGCCCATCCCACTTGGATCTCCAACGGTGTGGTTGTCCCAAAACCCAATGGAGGAGGCCGCCTCTGCATCGACTACACCGACGTAAACAAAGCCTGCCCCAAGGATCCATACCCCATGCCAAGAATAGACCATATTGTGGACTCCACCGCCGGCTGTGATCTCCTCTATTTTCTGGATGCCTTCTCAGGCTACCACCAGATCAAAATGGCTAAAGAGGACGAGGAGAAAACTGCATTCCTCACCCCTTGTGGCGTGTATTGCTACACTTGCATGCCCTTCGGGTTGAAGAATGCTGGCGCCACCTTCTAGAGGCTCATGAGGATCCCCTTGGGGGCTCAGATGGGAAGAAACGCAGAAGCTTATGTCGACGACATCGTGGTCAAGTCTCGCGAGGGAGACACTCTCTTGAAGGATCTCGAGGAAACCTTCGCCAGCCTGCGCAAGGTGAACATCAAGCTAAACCCTGCCAAGTGCATCTTCGGGGTGCCGTCAGGCAAGCTCCTCGGGTTCCTCGTGTCTCACCGTGGCATAGAAGTGAACCTTGACAAGATCAAGGCCATAGAGAACATGCAGCCACCTCGCCGCCTCAAAGACATGCAGCGCCTAGCAGGGTGCATGGCCAGCTTGGGCCGCTTCATCTCCAAGTTTGGCGAGAGGGCCCTTCCCTTTTTCAAGATCATGAAGAAATCTGGCACCTTCAAGTGGACTCCAGAGGCAGACAAGGCATTTGAGGACCTGAAGAAATACTTTGCTAGCGCACCAGTTATGGTAGCCCCCAGGACAGGCGAGCATCTGAAGCTGTACCTAGCAGCTACTCCACAAACTGGAAGCGCCGTCCTGGTGGTAGAGAGAGAAGAGCCAGTCCCCCCCAAGAAAAGCACTGCCACACCAAGTCCAGAGCCTCCCGACAAGGAGGTAGCCTCCTTCCCGAGATCGCAAGGGGGCTACCGTTTCCTCTTCGTGGCTGTCGACAAGTTTACCAAGTGGTCAGAGGTTGAAGCGGTGCACAGCATACCGGCCAGGGCAGCAGTAAAATTCATCAGAGGCCTGGTGCCAAATCGCATCATCACCGACAATGGCTCACAGTTCACCAGCGGCATCTTCAGGGCTTACTGCGAGAGCCTTGGCACCAAGCTCTGCTTCGCCTCGGTGGCTCACCCTCAGAGCACCGGTCAAGCCAAGCGAGCAAATGCTGAGGTCCTCAAGGGTCTCAAGACAAGGAGCTTCAACCGCCTCAAGGACTATGGCAAGGGCTGGATCGACGAGCTCCCGTCCGTGCTCTGGTCCATCCGCACGAACCCCACGAAGCCCACTGGTGAGACGCCATTTGCCCTCGTGTATGGCGCCGAAGCAGTCCTCCCCACAGAGATCAAGCATGGATCCGCACGGGTCCTTGCTTTCAATGAGGACGATCAGGAAGACCTCCACAACGACGACCTGCTGCTCATCGATGGACTACGCCGCCGTGCCGCTCTCAGGGCAGCCAAGTACCAGCAAGACCTGCGACGCTACCACAGCCGCCACATACGCCTGCGCACTCTCGAGACAGGCGACCTCATCCTCAGGATAATCCTCTCCAGGGAAGGTCTCCACAAGCTCTCGCCCATGTGGGAAGGCCCCTACAGGGTCGCTCACATCGCCAGGCCCGGCGCGGTACGGCTGGAAACAGAGGACGGCATCCCGGTCAAGAATCCTTGGAACATCGCGCATCTATGCAAGTTCTATCCGTGATCATTGTCACGCCAGACATTTTTTGTCTCTAGAGGGAAGCACACAA
The DNA here is from genome assembly GCA_012064385.1 of Puccinellia tenuiflora. Classification (NCBI taxonomy): domain Eukaryota; kingdom Viridiplantae; phylum Streptophyta; class Magnoliopsida; order Poales; family Poaceae; genus Puccinellia; species Puccinellia tenuiflora. Next base: position 612,021 of record QRDG01000438.1, on the reverse strand, counting down.
CTTCACCTCCAAGCTTCACAAAAGCTTCTCACCTCGAGGGCCAGCCCCTCTGAGCTCTTCCCGTAACGTGCCGCCACAGGCCGTGAAGAGACTCAGCCACTGAATGTGGTCCCCATGCCTCGACATGGAAAACTTTATCTTGGCAAGACCAAGTGTAATGAACTAATTTGTTTCTCAGTGAAACATTGCGCTGAGGCGCCGCTATGTAATATTTTGAGGGTGAGTTTTGGTTTTCATCGCTTTTTGTTCATTCGCGCTCATACTTTTCCCCTTGCGCACCTTGCGAGCGGGGGCTGAGTACGGTGACTGTGCCTCGGGAGCATCCCAGTAGCGCCGCAAAATCTAAAGGATCCGAGCTCTGACACGTGAGCACGCTCTCACGCCTGTTACCTCACCAAAGAGCTCTGGCCCATGGGCTTGCTCCCAAACCTGCCACCTCACCTAAGGACCTTTGGTACTTACTCTCCTCGTGAGGTACCATGAGGAGACCTATAAGCGCGCATGAGTTTTACTACCATGTTTTCGCGTTGGGTTTGCCTCTCTAACCCATGCAGGGAACAAGAGCCCCCTCAAACTCGTGAAGCCACGCTCCAACCTCAAGAGGAAAGCGCTCCCCTAGGGAAACCAACGCCCTCCACGAGGCCAAGACCTCGCAAAGCTAAGTCCAGCGCTTATGCCTTAGGAGTTTTTCCTCTCCTTCACGAGTAATTCGTCCCTCGAGCGGGTTTTTTCTCCCTTACACCCCATGGACTGCTTGTACGTCAAAGGGGGGCCCTCGAGCACCGCGACTCGAGAGCCCTTACCTCTCTAAGCCTTAAACACCCCCCGGCCTTGCTGAGTCATTGCTCTGGAATACCGTAGTGGCAGAGTCATAATGCAAAGAGGCGGGACCTAGCGACGTAGAGCGAACAAAGACATGGAGCAGGGATAAAAGGCCCATCGAGGGGCACACACATAGCAGCACATTAAAGTGTCTTACAAACCATCATGAAACGAGACAAGTCTTAAACAAAGATAACTGCGCCTCAGGCGCGTCTTGTCGCAGGAGTAACCTAGGCCTCGCTACCATCACCGTCTTCCTCAGCTTCCTCTTCGGCGTCTTCCTTCTCCTCAGGGGCCTGCACCGCCTCGACCCTCTTGAAGCGGTTGACATAGTCGTCGACTTCATCCAGGACCGATTTGGAGAGGTCCAAGGCCTGGTCTCCCTCAACGGGCTCGGTCACGGATTCAAAGTCAAAGTCGAGATGAAGACGCCGGAGATTGGCGAAGACGCGATCGACCGCCACCGCCAGGAGCTTGCAGCACTCCTCGTCCACAACATCGTCAAGCTCCGCCACAGGGCCCTCAAGCGCGGTGAAGAGCTGATCCAAGTAGGCGAGATACGCGGCGGCGTCAGCGTTCCCGTGGGCGGGAACCTCAGGGACGTCCACTCCCAGTTTCCTCGCGAGAGCATTCCCTCGAGTCACCAAGGACTTGAACATACGCTCCCGCTGCAGCGATAAGACCTGTGCCGCCCGCACGCTTTGCTCAGCCTCCTCAGCGCGCACCACGACAGGGCCCACTTGAGCATTCAGCTCCTGCATGTCAGCCGTCAGGGAGGCAAGGTCGTGCTCGAAGCAATCGCGAGCCTCCTCCGCGCGGCGACGACCATCCTTGGCGCGCCTCGCCTGGGACTTCAGGGTGGCGTTTAGCTTCTCCAACTGACGAATGCGGGCGTCGTCATCTCTGTGCCTTTGCTTGAAGCGGTCCTCCTGCTTCTTAAATTTCCCGGCATAATCCTGGGTGACGGCCTGGGCGACAGCAGCGTGGTATTCTTTTTGCTTGGCGATGGCCTCCTGCCCAGCCTCCTCCTTCCTCTTGGCGAGCTTTTCGTTGGTCTTCTCCACGAGCTCCAGGTGCCGGGCCACCGCTTCATCATGTTTGCCCATGGCCTCAGCCAGATTGCCCTCCCGCGTCTCGAGAGCCTCGCGCTCCGTGTTCAGCTCCCTATCGGCTTGCTCCAGCTCTTCCTCGCGCTTGAGTATATCTGCTTCGCGCGTCGACAGCGCCTGCTCGTGAGCTTCCAAGGACAGGCGGTGTTGGTCCAAGGACTTTCGCACGACCTCAGCATCGGCGATTATCTTCGTCTCGCGGTCAGCCAGCTCCTTGCGCTGGTTGGCCAGCGTGGTCTCGAGGGCCGCGCGGTCCGAGGCTGCAGCCTGGCGTTCTGTAGCGGCCGCCTCACGATCCTCGGCAGCGGCTTTACGCTCCGCCTGAACCGGCCCCAGGGTCTCCTGAGCCTCGCGCTCCGCGTTCTCGCGGATCTCCTTGGCGAAGCGCAACGCTTCGTCACGCTGCGCCTGCAGAGCTCCGTTGCCTTGGCGGCAATGCTCCCTGGCCTCGAAGAAGCGGGCCCAGTCCGCCACAAGCTTGTCGTGCTTCCTGTCGAGCTCGTCTCCTCAAGGGCGAGATGGGCTTCTAACCCATCTAGAGCGCTCCTCGCCAAGCGGAAGGCGGCACGGCGGCGAGCGTCGCTCCGGTTCCTACCACTCAGGACCAGTGCCCATGAGCCCTCGCGAGGCGTGGCGACTTCCACGCTTGCACTAGCCTCAGGGGCACGGGACACTGTGCTTGGGCCAGGGTCAGTCCTGGCAAGGGGGCTCTGGAGCGAGCCCTCTCCACCAGGAGCGCCACTCTCCAGCATCGCCTTCTCTTGGGCTTCGGGGGCTGGAGAAGGTGGCCTAGCCGCCGTTGGGTCCGCCGCAGCTGCGCCTACTGCGGCCTCAGAAGAAGCGGCCGCCCCCTCAGGTTCTGCGTTTGGTGGGGGCGGTGGAGGAACGTTCTCCTCCATCTCGATGTCGGCGCCTCCCGGCGCCGGCGTGCTACTCCCCGCCATCTCCATGACGGTTTTCTCCTGTTGCTCCAGAGAAGCAGCGGGGCGCGGCGGCGACGTTGTCCTCGCCACCCTCTCCTCCTCAAGGCACTTCTTCGTAGGAGGAGACGAGGCAGTCACCTCGGCCATGGGCGCAGTCCCCACAGGCCTCACGGCCTCACCCGCTGCCGGCTCCTTGGTGTTGGTCACCATAGGCTCGGCAGCCTCGTCAGCTGGGGCCACCACAGGCCCCCCATCAGTTGTCGTGGCGGCACGTCGCACGTCCGCAGCCTTGCGGAGCCTGCGGCGCTTCACCTGAACCAAGTCCCTGTCAAACAAGAATACGAGATCTTCGAAAGGGAAGCAAAGGTTCTTCTCATAAATAAAAGCAAGAAAAGAGACCAGCTCTTACCCAGATGTCTTGGCGCGGGAATCAACCCACACCGTGTTTGCCGAGCGCCGCAGCCCTGCCGACGCGGCCCCGGCGCTGCCCTCCTCAAGGGCATCTTCAGATTTTCTCTTGAGGGGAGTGCCCTCCAGGCTCTTGGCGGCCTTGTCGTGGATGGCCTTGGTGCGGGGCTCGCATCTCCCCGTCTCGGCCTCAGGGCCGCTGTCTTCTTCCTCCTCCGTGGCCTGGCACGAAGGGGCGACCATGAAATCCTCGTCCCTGTTGGACGAGATCTCCAGAACCTCGTCCTCGGGAGGCGCAAGCTTCGAAGAACTCGCCTCCGCTGTCGCAGGATTCGCCTCTCCAGGGGAATCACCTTGGTCGGCGTCGGATGCGGCTGGAGAGTCCAGAAGCCAGTCCTCCTCCACCACGGGTGCCGCGGCCTCCTTCACCTCTTCCCCCTCCAGGCCTTGAGGGGTAAACGCCGGCATCAGCTCCAGAATCGCGAGCTGCTTCTTCGGAGTAAGCTGGTGGATGGGCCTCAAGTGCTCGTTGCCCGTCACAGGGACATCCGGGGTGATGAAGAGGGTCCCCATGATGAAGGCGACGACGTCAGGGGTGTGGGAGCCCATGTGTAGCCGCATCGGGTCCGCGGGACCGGAGTACATCCACATCGGCTTCGCGTGCTTCTGGAGAGGAGCGATGCGGCGCCTCACGAAGTCCTCGGCGACCATCTGCCCAGTGAGGCCGGCCTCGCGGACAATCTTCATGCGCGCGACCAAATGGGCGATCTTTTGGTTCTGGAACTTCTCGCTGGACCAGTTCGAGTTCTTCAATGGCGGCGCCTCGGGGACGTCGAGGAAGGAGCTCCGCGTCTTGGCATCCATGATGAACCAGCACTGGCGGAAGTCATCCACCCTCTTCGTCACCCGTGTGACGGCCTTGTCGCCATCCCAGGACATGGGAATGTAGACGCCGCCCTTCCCATCCGCGATACGGAAGGACACGCACCCGGACCGCTCGCCGGGCGCCGAGTTGCGAAGCGCGTAGAAGCTCCGGAAGAAGGGCACCGATGGCCTCACCCCCAAGTACGCCTCGCAGAGGTATGCGAAAATGGTGAGGATCAAGATGGATTTGGGGTGGAGATGCAAGAGTTGGATCTGGTAGAAAGTCAGGACCTCCTCGAGAAAGGGGGAGAACGGCGGCACTAGACCGGCGAACAAGGTCTGGAGAAAAATGGGGTACAACCCCACGGCGAGCTTGCCAAAGCGCGCCGCCTTGAGGACACTAGCGCCGTGCTCGTTGTTCTTGCTGGTGGCCATCGGCCGGAGCTTGTCCACAGCCTCCGCCGTCAAAATGCGGGTGCCAATGAGCGCCGGCGCGAAGTCCTCCTCCTGCTGCGCCCCAGCAGGGTCCTCCACCATCGCTGCCTTGCCCTTCTTGGGACCCATGGATGGCGAAAAAAGGGCGGCGAAAGAGCTCGGAGAAGGAAGGAAGGGCGCCAGAGCGAAGGAGAGCAGAAGGCAAGAGCGAAAAGACAAGAGAGAAAATGGAGCAGTAACTGCAGCCCGAGCCGGCGCTGTAGGCTTTATTTCACCTCCGGGAAGTTTCCAAGACGTGGTGGGGCCCGCCACGACGCCCATCTCCTCCGGAGAAGCCGAGGCGCAGTAACTGCCAGCCACGTGTCTCGGGCCGGCCGGACACTTTGGGCCCATGACGGTTCGCCTGCGTCCACGAGACTGCGCCGTGCCCATCATGGGCCCGGGGGGCTACTGTCGGCCCAGTAAGAACCAGGGTGTGCTGGGCCTGTCCTCCGTAGCCCTCGCCACTCGGTGGCTGATTTTCGCTAAGGACCAGGTCTACAAGCCTGAGGAGACCCGCGAGGCGGAACTGCCTCGCGAAGGCCTGAGGAGGCAGCAGGGGCCTGCGGAGCCCCTACACCGCTGCCACCTCTCCAAGGATATCTTCCCTGAAGGGAAGTCAACACCGAATCCTCCACAGGGCGTCCCGCGCCCTCGAGAGGGTTCCTTCGTTGTAAAGCAACCTCTGCAGAGCGCACATGGGTTCTTCCGCGGCCGCAGAGTGACCCGCGCCTCTGCGCGGGGTGACGACGACGCCGCAGTTGCCATTTTGGTGAATAAAGGAGTCAACAAAGCTGCGCCATGCAAACCGGACTACAAGAACTTCCTCTTTGCTGATAAGGGGACCGGCCGGCGCTACGCTCCAAGGCCGATGTCACCGTGGGCGCCCCCACGTTCCTCTGCAGCCGCGGCAGGCCGTCCTGGATGGACGGTGGTCTCCCTGCCACCGGCCTCAGCTTTTGCGCCCATGGACTGTGTCCACGGGCAGCTGGACTGCGGTGCACCGTGCTCCTCGTGTTGTCGCCATGTGAAGGCCCTTCCGCTGCGCAAGGACAGGGAAGAGGCCCAGGGCGCCTATAAAAGGAGGAGGTGCTCCACCGTAGCAAGGGATCACTCTTTGACTCTAGACTAGCCACTTACGCACAAGGAAGAAGAAGACCATTGCCATCCCTTCCTTGTACACTCCATTGCCAAAAGAGAGCCTTCGGCAAGCTCACTGTACTGTGTTCTCCACAAGCAGTAATACAGACAAGCAGGAGTAGCGGTTTTACCTCCACGTGGGCCATGAACCTGGGTACGGGCTGGTGTTCATCTCTGTCATGATGTCCCTCTTCATGCTCGACGAGCACCGTCGCCGTGCAGGTTGAGGGTTGTTTGACCAACATGTTCAGCCCCTTACACGAACTCTCTTCGTGAGTGTGACTACCCCTGTTTCGTGGGAGTCATTCTCCGACAATCGATCCCGGAGAGACCACCCTCTCCAAATCCGCAGATCTGAGAGGAAACCAGGCCAGCAGCTCGCCGGCGCCGCCACAAGTGGCCTTGCCGAGATGGGGATCGAGCTCCAGCACCCTTATTCCGACGCGACGCCGCCTCCACCATCCGGACGGCGTCTCCAGCATCCCTAGCAGATCTCAATCCCCCACCACCGGCGATCCGATGAAGCCCCGCCGCCTCCATGGGATCCCCGCCGATTGAGAAGAAAACCCACCGCCGCCGGCCACCCAGGCTTTGCCCAGGCGTCTTCGCCGGCGGCGGCAGAGGGGAGGGGGTGGCGGGGGCGGCCTTGGGCAGGGGGGCGGCGGCACCCCGGTGCAGGCGCGGTGGCGCCCGCACGGGAGCGGTTAGGGTTGGGGTGCAACTGGTTGTGAGTTATTTATTTTCTTTTCACTGGCATGGAACTTAGAACGACCATATTGACCTCTGAATATTTTATATATGTCGATCCTCATTCTTTTCTTAGGGAGAGTAAAACTATAATGGTTCGCTTGTGTAGATCAAATGCATCTTCGAGTTGCTCAAGGTGCTTCACTTTTGTTTGTTTTTGCATGCCCATGTCAAATCGGGTGAGTGTCAGGTTGTGTACAGAAAAAATAACACCGTGTATTTAGGTTGCCAATTTGTTCTCACATATTATCTTTGTATGGTGGCTTGACCAACGATGGTAGATAACTAGATACATACTCCTAAGAATTTCTCTTGTATGGGTGAAAAGAAACCGTATATTTTTCATTTATCTTCTTGATGATAGTTTCTAATAGATTTAACTTAAGAGGAAACTTGGACATAATCTATATGCTCCACCGGGGGTACGCCTAACCAGCTCTCCCATCAAGCTTTAGAATTCTCTCACGCCATTGCAGGTAATTACGCCCATGAGTGAAACCTCCATTTATCAACAGAACACTTTCCTATTCCGTGAACCTGAAACGGCAAGCGGCACGGGCATGGGATCACTTGGTCCTGAATAGAGTTTGTTTTAAAAGAGTGTATATGTACTCAAACGGAGAATGAAAATCTCATGAGATGAAATATGGAGATCAGAGATGTATCGTCACAAAAAATGACATGATGTGGGAGAACTGAGACTTTGTTCCTTCCAGTTTAGAAAAAAACTACTGATCAATCTTTATTTAAAGAACCTCGGTAGTTTTCACTTGCATTTTCATTCATAAATACATAAGTAGACCGATTAATTGGCGACCTTTTTCACTTCTTTGTCGATTTAATCGTCCATAAATAGAAGTCACTTTGGAAAAAAATTCCAGATGTAGTTCATGATACATCTTACAAGTATGCAAAATCACACTAGTAGAAACATGGCCTTTGGTCCAAAGCCATTTTGGGCTCTAGTCCCGGGTGGCTTTTAAACCCGGACTAGAGGGGAGGACTAGTCTCGGTCAATAGATACGAGGCCGCAGAGCACTTGTCCCGGGTCGTGGGGGAGCTCTAGTCCCGACTCGTGATATGAGCCGGGACTAAAGGTCCGTGGCAGGGCAGCCGCAGAGCGGGGCACGCGCGAGCACCTCTAGTCCCGGCTCGTGTCCTGGGTCGTGGGGGAGCTCTAGTCCTGGCTCGTGATATGAGCCGGGACTAAAGGTCCGTGGCAGGACAGCCGCAGAGCGGGGCCCGCGCGAGCACCTCTAGTCCCGGCTCGTATCACGAGCCCGGACTAAAGATGGAACTTTAGTCCCGGTTGGAAACACCAACCCGGACTAAAGCCGTCGGCATACCTTTATTTTTTTCTATTTTTCATTTAACATGGAATAATTCATATCTTCAAATCCATAAATCGAAATTTAACAAGTAAAATGTCTAAATCAATTAGAAAAACAAGATTAATCCAAATTTAACAATTAATCATATTTTGCATCACAAGAACTCATTTTAATAGAAGAAATTACTTTCGAAAAATCGGTATAAACTCATTTAACTAGGCGAAATTAGGTAGAAATCAAGAAAATTCCTAATACTTGAGGATTATTCATAAAATATGGATTACTCTTTGTGAAATTATATGGGTGCCATTTTGCACCATATATTTTTTAGAGGTTTTGTTTACTTTATTTGATTGTTTTCAAAAAGCGGTTTAAAATGGCCACCTTGACTCTTATAGAAGAGGTCAAATTTTCTAAAACTATCGATATTCTTGTGATATACTCCGGTGTGTGACCGGATTCACCGGCTTCACTTTCTCTCTAATAAGTTGGTGGACCTATAGCTGAAAATTGCCACTTCGGGCGTAACAGAGGGAATCTTTACAAGAGTTGCGTGGATCTTGGTTTTGGATGTTCCTATGTCCTAACCTAACACAACCATGCTAAATGATACCTTTTTTAGGGTTTTTTTTCACTTTATTTGATTTTTTTTCTGACTATTCAGCGAAAGAAGTCAAATTTTCTAACCATCGATGTTTCTGTGATGCAAAAGATGATATGGATAACATATTTGAATTCATCTCATTTTCCTAATTGACTTAAACATTTTATTTGTCAAATTTTGATTTACGGATTTAAAGATATGAATTCTTCCATATTAAATGTGAAAAGGAAAAAATAAAGTAAAATTCATTTTATTGTTATTTATTCAAAATATACTATTACATAATCATTGTATTTATTCAAACAAAGTTTGAAAATTTAAATAATAAAAAGTGTTACATCCTGACTCAGGGGTTAATATGATTAATAGGATACTACTATCAGTAAGTTCTAACTTCTCATTTGGAAGCTAATTTGGAAGGAACTCAAAAGTTAAGCGTGCTCAGGCTAGAGCAATTTCAGGATGGGTGACCGAGTGGGAAATTTAACCAAAGTAAGTACTTTGACCTGAGATTAAGTGTATAACTAGTTTAATCGTGTGGCTCAGTGAGAATTAGGAATATAATTAAAATAGAATTGAAAATAGTTAAAAATATAATTGAGAATAATTGAAAAATAGAATTGAAAATAAAATTAAAAAATTCCCGGTACCTTTAGTCCGGGTTGGTAATACCAACCGGGACTAGAGGTCCTTGACCACGCGCTGCCAGGACGCCCATGTGCGGACCCCTTTTGTCCGGGGTCGTAACACACCTGGGACAAGAGGGGGAGGGCCTCTAGTCCCAATTCGCTAGTCCCGGGTGCACACCCGGGACTAGAGGCCCTCACCACCCCGGACTAGAGGTCATGTTTCTACTAGTACGCGAAATTACTTATATTATGGGCTACACAAAAAATGAAAAAAATCTTGTATATTTTGGAGATATGAAAGTGTGTATACTAAGATCTACACATTTGTTATTTTTGTGTAGGTATAACTATTTTTAGGTTACATATTTTGAAGAATGAATGGATTCAAGCTATAAACAAAACCACCGTCATGGAATGAAGAATTACCGATCACATAAACATGTGGACCTTTATGAGAGAATCATCCTCATGAAAAAAATAGTGGATAATGCTTATTCATTGTTGTTCTCTAAAATATTATTTGTAACTAATTATACTCCGTAGCATATTTTGTGTATCGCGAACTTTTTGTGAAGACATGTGTTGGAATTTTGGATAAAAAATATCTTATTATATATATGCTTCATACTTTTTAAACATTTATTTTATTTAACCCGCGTATTTCATGGTTAGATTTCAGATCTATTGTCAAGATCATTTAAATCTTAGGTTTAAACATCTTTTCAATAGATATTTAGTTTCATTTTTGAATTTGACTTCTGTCGAGCATCATTTTGTGCATATTCCTATTATTTTCTACTAGCAAAGTGCCCGTGCGTTGCAACGGGCCAACGTTCTTTCAAAACATAAAAAAATATATTCGATGAGAATCAGATTTTTTCTTATCGGGAGGTAATGCCACCTCGGTCTTCAATTTTCAATTTTATTGAGACTCAGTGGCATGTCGTAGCATCGCAGTGGTTGGTACGTCTGGTACGTACTCCCGAAGAAAATGACGCAGAACTACCACATTTGCGGTTGCGGTGTCAGGCAACTACCGGTTTTGATGTTTTTGTCGGAAACCACCGGTATTGAGGATGGGCTGCGACAGGGAGCACTGATTCGCAAGATTAGGGCGTTTAACAGCGAATCTGACCGTTCGGGCCCACTGTCAGGCCGACGTGGCACAAACGGCCGTTTTCCTCCGCTCACTGCCGTTAGGTCTCGAATCGGTATACGTAACCAGGACGGCTCCCTCTCCCGCATCTTTCTTCTCCGTCCTCTCCCTCTCTGCATCTCCTTCGCCGCCGCCGCCGCCGCCCGCTCCCGCGTCACCGTCGCCGGTCACCGTCGCCGGAGTTCGCCGTCAGCATGGTATCGTGGGATGATGGGGAGGAATCGTCTGAGGACCATAGCAATGGCAGCACCGAGGTGAGTTGATTTCTAGGGTTAGGGTTCGTCGGATTTGGGGATTTTAGAATTTCTAGGGTTAGGGTTCGTCTGATGTGCAATGTAAATGGGTCATGGTAGGAAATGGCTACGCTTTACGACTCTGAATGGGAAGGATTAGCTCATGGAGCAGCACCTCCACGCTGTAAGTGTGGACCGATTGCAGAAAAATTTGTAGCTTGGGAAGGATGTAACACGGGAAGGAGATTTTATGCCTGTTCACGCATGGTATGTTCATATTCAGTCAATATAGCATCTTTGAGACAATTTAGTTGTTCATATTCATGAGTGGTTACTGAAATTGAGTTGTTCTATGTTTTTGTTTAGGTAGGGGAAAGCTGTGATTATGTTAGATGGCTAGATGGAGAGTGGCCATCATCACTGCAGAAAGCTCTGATTAAATTATGGAGTATGTATGGTGAAGTGAAGCAAGCAAGGGTTACTGATGCTCTGGATTTTTGTGATGAGAAGTATAAATTTAGGGATGAAATAACCAAGCTGCACAAGGATCTGAAGATTGTGCAAGCAGAAGTGGAGAAGACAGTGAAGGAGAAGCAGGTGACACTTGCTATGAAGGCAAAGGCAGAACAAGCACTTATTGATGCAAGGGCAGAGCTGGAGGAGAAGAAGAAGCTGGATGCTTCTGCTAGTAACATGCACAAGGTGTTGAGGATGAAGGCAGAGAAGGACAGGGACAGAATGAAGGAAGAGATGGAGACATTGAAGATGGAGAGGGATAAACTGAAGGAAGATAAGAAAAAAATGGAGTTCATCATTGCTGATTTCCTGAAGCAGAAAGAAGGAACAAGGAAAAAGCTGAGGAAAATTAAAGAAATATGTGATGAGGAGTGATGTGATCATTATTGTAATATTTCATTGTTGTAATGTTGTTGAACTATGAGATCTGTCAAACAGTTTGTATTGTTTGTTTCAAACTATGTAGTGAACTGATTTATGATGGTTTGATGAATCTATGAACTGATTTATGATGGTTTCATGAATCTATGTATTTTGATGATTATGATGATCAAAATGGGGTCTCGACGACTCGACGAGTCGTCGAGACCCCTTTAGGTTTAAATGATGATCAACTAGGGTTTCGACGACTTGACGAGTCGTCGACACCCATTTAGGTTTAAATGATGATCAACTAGGGTTTCGACGACTTGACGAGTCGTCGACACCCATTTAGGTTTAAATGATGATCAACTAGGGTTTCGACGACTCGACGAGTCGTCGACACCCATTTAGGTTTAAATGATGATCAACTAGGGTTTCGACGACTCGACGAGTCGTCGACACCCATTTAGGTTCAATTGATGATCAACTAGGGTTTCGACGACTCGACGAGTCGTCGATACCCCTTTAGGTTTAAATGATGATCAAAATGGGAACACAACCAACATGAGTGGATAGATGATTCATACATAACATTGTTCATAACCAACATGAGTGAATACAACCATTGTTCACAAAATAATGACAAGGTACCATGACCATTGTTCATACAACCATTGTTCAGACAATAACAGGAACAAGTTCATCGTAACACACATAGCAACAGCCCAAGTTCAAGTCACTAGTTCACTGCAGAGGAGGTTCATTTGCATCTCTTCCAACACCAGCATTTGCACCAGCTGTGAAATATGACATCACCCTTGGTGTAGATGCACCAGAAGAGCTTGAAACACCAGGAGGGGGACCATGTGGAGTAGAGCTTGAAGCACCAGGAGGAGGCATATGAGTAGAAGAGGTAGAAGCAGCAGGAGTTGCATCAGGCATTGATCTGTTTGCCTGGAACACAAGGAACAAAAGGGTTAAAATGATGAACACAAAAAGGAACAAGTATATGCATTTACTAACTATTTTACCCTGTGATTATTTTTCCTCATGGCAAGGTCTGGCCTCAGAGGCTGTGCACAGTTTGTGTACTTATGGCCTTGCACTTTGCAATTGCTGCATCTGATAGTTGCCATCCTAGAATTTCCTTTAGGTTTGGGCACCTCAAATCTTCCTTTTCTTCTTTTCTCCTGCCTTCTTCCTTTCTGATGTTCTTTGAAACCTGGTGGCATGATGTCCTCTGTATTGGTCTTTGTCCATCCATGTTCTCCTGGCATGGGAGCAAACACAGGTTTGTAGCTGTTGATATACATAGATTTCTTGAAGAAGGGAGATACAAAATCCTCTGGATGTAGCTCTGCTTTGTATATGGCACTAACAGCATGGTTGCAAGGCAACCCTGTCATGTCCCACTTTCTACATGAACAAGTGCCCATGTCCAGATTCACCTCATGTGTTGCATCACCACTTTTCACCTGCCACAGGCCAAGATCAGCTCTCTTAGGAACACAATGTCTTGAATATGTTTTCATAAGCTCTAGCCTCTCTGCATAGTGGGGTGTAATTTCCCATCTAGCCTGTGCTGCTCCCTCCCTCTTTGAATCAAACCTCATCATATGCTTGTCATAGATCCCTACTAGCATTGTTCCAATTGGCTTGTTCCTTACATCCAGGATAAACCTGTTGAATGTTTCACTGAGATTGTTGCATATAAGATCTGTCTTGCAGTTGGTGTCCATTGCAAACCTTGCCATGTGTGCACAGGAATCTTGGACAACCATACCCAAGCTGGCTCACATTGCTTCTTCATCTCTTCCATTGCAACATCATATCCATGTCTAGTGAATGAGTAGGCAGCATTGTCCATCAACTTCTTTAGATCTTCACCTCTAAAGCCTGCTGTTTGAAAGTTTGCATATATATGCCTAATGCAAAACCTCTGTGGACAGTTAGGAAAAACTGTAGTCACTGCCTTGAGGAGCCCCTTCTGCCTGTCAGACATTATTGTGTAGTAACCATATTTGCCTTGCTCTCCACCCAATGCTTCCTTCAGTTGTTCCAGAAACCATACCCAGTTAGCTGTGTCTTCCTTAGCAACCACAGCCCAGGCAATAGGATAGATATTATTGTTTGCATCCCTGCCTGTAGCTGCAAGGATTTGTGCCCCTGTGGTCAACTTAATGAAACATCCATCCAACCCTATGAATGGCCTGCAACCATCTAGAAATCCTTGTTTTGCTGCATTCACACAGAAGAAGAGACCATGGAATCTTGGCTTCCAGCTTATGTCAACATTAACTCCTTTCTTAATTGCTTCCAATTGATCCTCAGTTGGGCCTGCAACTGTGGTGACAATACATCTAGAGCCAGGATTTTTGTCTATCACAGTTTGCAAGTAATCCCTAATTCTGTGGTATTGTCTCTTGTGATCACCCAGCACAGTGTTTCTGGCTTTAGTCCTCACCCTGTAAGCCATCCTCTTAGGCACTTCCACCCCAAAATCTTTCTTGGCTTTGTCAACAATAGTACTGATTATAGTATCAGGATTTGACCTGAACTCATCAACATACACTTTGCTAAGCCACTTAGAATTAACTCTACTGCTGGATGGATCAGTTGGACAAATGTGTTTCAGATGCATTTTCCTAATACAAAATGTTTTCTCATGGCCTACAGTGGAGGCAGTCATGTAGAATTTACATCCATATCTCTCCTTACCCTTACACCAGACAATTATCCTATCTGGGGTATTCCTATGGAAATGGAAATTCCTTACTTGAGTTATGTGGAGTCTTGCCAATGCATCTCTGAACTGGTAAACATCTTTGAAACAGAGCTTCAGCATGAACTGTTGTTCTGGGTTTTCTCTCTTGTCATCATACCAGACCCTTTCTTTTTGTTTCTTTGATCTTGATTTCCTTCCAGGAGGCAGCACAAAAGCAAGTGGCTCAAAACCATCATCATCTTCCTCTTTCAAGAAACCCAGATCTTCTTCTTCATCAGAAGGAGCCCAGTCAGAATTATCAGATAGCTCAACTTGAGAGTGTGATCTCAGTGTAGGACCTGGCCTCTTAACTTTCTTTTTCACAGGCTCTGGGGAATTTCTTCAACATTTTCCTCCTCATCATTCACAAATATATCCTCAACATCTGTCTCACCCTCATAGTGTAGCAGTGGGTCCTCCCTCCTCCTCTTCATCTCTGCAATTGTTGCCTGCAATTCCTCTTCATCCCTCCTTCTCCTCTCCTCTGCATACACTGGATCAACCTGGCCTTCATCCACCAACCATAGCTATCATCTGATGCCTCTCCATCACATTCTTCAGTGACCAGTTTATCAACAACAGCACTGTTTTGTGTCTGAACCACTCCCTGGTAGCAAACACTGTCTTGTGTCTGAACCTGATAAGGAATGGGCTGCTCCTCCTCTGCATCTGCATCTACATCAATATAGCTTGGATATTCTTTGCCAATAAATTTCACAGACTTTGGCTTAATTGGCTTTATTGGGGACAGAACAATAGCATGTTTCTTCTTGTCCCTCATCACAGTCAGTACCAATTTCTTGCTGCTATCATATTTCCTTATCATTTCATCCACCTTTAATTGGCTGTCTATTACATCTAACCCTTGCAGACCCTCCCCTTCCTCTTTCACATAGTAAATTGAAGAACAGATGCCATATCCTTCCTTCTCCATCTCGGACAGCAAATTCAGATATCTGATATCACAACGTGCCATTGTCTTTTGCACAAATTTCACACCGTCAAATTGAATAAACAGCTCCCAAACCTCTGAATCGTCCCTACATTGCATTAACAGACGCATTCAAACCTAGATTCTAAATCTGTAGTGCAAATTCTAAATCTAACTGCAAACCTAGATTCTAACAGAGCCAAGAGCGAGGAAGGCTTACCAGTCTGAGACGTAGTGGCTGAGCGGATCCTCACTGGAGGACTGGCCCGCCCACGTCCAAGCTGTCTGCGATGATGCTGGCGGGTGGGTCGC
Source organism: Puccinellia tenuiflora (assembly GCA_012064385.1). Classification (NCBI taxonomy): domain Eukaryota; kingdom Viridiplantae; phylum Streptophyta; class Magnoliopsida; order Poales; family Poaceae; genus Puccinellia; species Puccinellia tenuiflora. Next base: position 596,695 of record QRDG01000438.1, on the reverse strand, counting down.
CGCCTGCCCCGACGGGAGCTGCTCGTCGCCTCCCTCGTACGGGAGCTGCTCGTCACCACCTCCACCGCTAGGGTCGCCGTCGTCGGGCGGGACGCGCTGACCGCCACCGCCGGGCTCGACGCGGTCGCCGCCGCCAGGACTCGCCATGTCGTCGGAGAGAAGGGGGAACAGGGGAGAAGTGAAGCGGGGTCGAGCACAGAAGGAAGGAAAACGGCAGTGAGCGGAGGAAAACGGCCGTTTGTGCCACGTCGGCCTGACAGTGGGCCCGAACGGTCAGATTCGCTGTTAAACGCCCTAATCTTGCGAATCAGTGCTCCCTGTCGCAGCCCATCCTCAATACCGGTGGTTTCCGACAAAAACATCAAAACCGGTAGTTGCCTGACACCGCAACCGCAAATGTGGTAGTTCTGCGTCATTTTCTCTCCTCATATTTGGGTACGTAAAAATGTTTTTTGGTGATTTAGTGACTAAATTGTCACATTGTTGTAGTGAAATTTTAAATTAATTTTGAGAAGTGGAAAAATTCATTATCTCTGTTCTCCAACTCTCTCCAATCTCTCGAAGTGCAGCCATGACATCCTGAATCCTCCAGTGATAATGAATCCTTGTTTCTAATCTTCCCCTATTTTTTGTTTATGCATATTAGGATAAGTATTCTTTTCACAAAGAATCAAGGATATTATGATCACCGATTCACAGTCGAGGACGATCAACCCGATGCGTATTAACCGAATTTTCAATGTGCCACACAGATGCATAATTGATGCATGGTGCATAGTTTTGTATCTTTCCCCGAAGAAAAAACTAGTTGTCGTGAATTCTAATCAGAATATCAGACTCTTCTATGACATGCATTTTATTACTTTTACACATATAATGTGTTAATCATTATAGTTTTCTATTACACTTAACTAATACGTCCAAATGATGTTTATGCTAATTAATTATAAAATTAATGTTTCGTTATACGTCTAGTTGGCGTTACAATTACGATTTCAATAATTTTGAATAATTACGCATTGTAAGTTATGTCTATTTCTAGATTTATGATTAATTTTTAGTCAATCAAATGCTCAGATTGAAGGAAATAAGAAGACAAACACACATACCCATATATCATAGATTCATTTTGTGGCACCCGGATGGATCGTAATGTATATGTATGTACTGTGATCCATTTTAGCCCCCTAATATCTAAATTGCTCTTTGTTCAACAAATATCATGATATATAGAAAGTGCCTAGCTTATTTGGATGGAGGTGTGGATGTACAATTCCATACCATTTGGATTCAAGTCCTCGTGAATATGACACATCTTTCTGTACATGCATCTTGATTTTTTAAATCACTTACATATCCTCCACACACTCATATTTGGGTACATTAAAATGATTTTTGGTGATTTAGTGACTAACTTGTCACGTTGTTGTAGTGAAATTTTGAATTAATTTTGAGAAATGGACAAAAAATTATCCCATTCTTCAACTCTCTACAATCTCTCGATGTGCACTCATGCCATACTAAATTCTTAAGTAATAACGACTCCCTAGTTCTAAGCTTACCATGATTTTTTTATGCAAATTAGGATAAGTTTGCTTTTCTCACAAGTAATCAATGATATGATGATCACCGATTCATAGTCGACGACGATGAACCCAATGCGTATTAACCGAATTCCAAAGAGACGCACAGATTCATAATTGATGCATGGTGTATGGTTTTGTATATTTTCACCAAGAAAAAACTAGTTGTCTCGAATTCTAATGAGAATATCATACTCTTGTAGGGCAAACATTATATTACTTTTACTCATGTAAAGAGTTAATCATTATAGTTTTGTATTACACTTAACTAATTCGACCACATGATTTTGATGCTAACTATAAAATTATTGTTTCGTTACACGACTCTAGTTGGCGTTACAATTACGATCTCAATAAATTTGAATAATAATGCATTGTAAGTTATGTCTATTTCGAGATTCATTATTAATTTTTGATTCAGTCAAATGCTCAGATTGAAGGAAATAAGAAGGGCAAACAACACATACCCATATATCCATATATTCATTCTGTGGCACTCAGATGGATCATAATGTATATGTATGTATTGTGATCCATGTTAGCATCCTAAATATCTAAATAGCTCTTTGTTCACAAATATTGTGATATATAGAAAGTGCCGAGCTTATTTGTTGGAGGTGTGGATGTACAATTCCAAACATTTGGATTCAAGTCCTCGTGAATATGACTATACGTTACTATGTATGTATTTTATGAAGACCCCCACTAACATGTATAAATGATAACCGTTTTTTAAACTTCGCCGCCACGCTTTATTGAATTGAGGACAACATATCTGACTGAACATGCTCAACCAGAAAATCAGGGATACTTTCATAAAACACATCTACATAACCAATAGATACAGTCGTACGAGCACAAGGCATGTGTCACCTTATTAGCCTCTCTCTTAACAAACAGAACTTAAAACCCTGAAAATCAGAGACAATAGCTGTCATCTCCGGGGCGATCTGATCAACAGACGATCTCTGCATCTTGCCATTGTCCCAAGCTTTGACGATCTCTGCATCTTGCCATGCATTGTCCCAAGCTTTGACGATCAGTTGACACAGTCCGCGTCCACAATGATGCGAGTCCACCCCCCTCGCTCGTGCAAGTAGGACAAAATCAACCGTTCCCGGATTATCTACGTGATCGTATCTTCGGCACAAAATCACCATCACCCGTGTAATCACGCACGAGCACTCCAGCTCCCGCCACACAATCCTGGAAATTCAGAGCGCCGTCACAATTTAGTTAATTTGATCCAACCCTGACACAGTTTTTCCTGTGTTTCTTTGTGCAGGAAAAAAGTAGCGGCGGTAATGAAGAAGGCCGGCATCAAGGGGCAGATCATGCTCATCCTCTTCCTGGTGGTTCTGTTCATTATACTTTTCGTTCTAGTGTTCTTGACATAGCAATATAGGATAATGTGATGTGCACCTGCTTACTGTAATTTGTGTAGTAGGAGTAGAATTAAATGTACAAGTTATCAATTTTACCTGGCTGTTGCGTTGCGTGTTCCACATTTGAAAGGAAAACAAAAATCTCGCAGTTGTGCATGTTCGATCTGTCATAAGTAAGCATCGATATTTAGATTAAACTAACTGGTTGCCGTGTGTTGTAACACACGGTTGCATCAAGGCAAAGATGTACATCCACGTTGTGAGCCAAAACATCATCATGCCTTGCCTTGATTACTTCTTATTTGGACGTAATTAACAGCTAGTAGTCCTTGCTAATTATCACTGAGGAGGCAGGAGCAGATACAACCAAGGGTCAAGGCTGGCACACGAGTAGCACGTACGTAGTCTACAAGCCGAGGTTCTCTGCGGCGGCCTCAACGACGGTCTGCGCGAGGGAGGACCACGAGAGGTCACCGCCGTCGACGGTGCCGGGGTTGCGGGCGGAGCAGTTCCTGCGGACCTGGCCCTGGTCGCCGGTGAGCACCCTGATCTGTCCCATCTTCACCATGGACACACCGAACTGGTCGAAAAACTCCCGCTGGCTGCGCGCGAACCGCTCGACGACGGGCCTGGTGGCGGCGTTGGTGAAGAGGTCCTGGTCGGAGACGAAGAGCCCCTCGCGGTTCACCAGGTTGACGTAGTACTTGTTGTCGAACACGTCGGGCGTGCGCACGTCCAGCACGGTGCGGCGGTCGGTGCCCTTGGCCGGGCATGTCCGCCTGAGCCGGCGGAGGAAGTCGGGGTTCATGGTGGGGTCGGGGCGCGGGAAGAGGCGGTCGTCGATGGAGGTGAGTGGGCGAGGCCGACAGTATGGCCGCCGGAGAGCGCGACGAGGTCGGTGGCGTCGAGGTCGAGGGTTTTGAGGACGGCGAGGAGGGAGGGCACGGTGGAGGAGGGCGCTGGGAGGCCGGAGAGCACGTCCTGGCGCGTGGCGAAGCGGGGGCTGTCGCGGCGGCCGAGGGGCACGCGGTAGGAGGGCCCGCCTGCTGCGGCGACGGAGTCGCGCGCGGCGAGGGCGAGGATGTCGGAGCAGGAGACGACGGCGCCGCCGCAGGCGCGCTGGAGACGGTTGCTGATGTCGTTGATGACCTTGAAGGCGGAGGGGCGGAGCGTGAGGTTGGGCGGAGCCTGCTGCTCTCCGGGGCCGGTCGCGGAGCCGTCGAGGAGGACCGAGGCGTCGCAGCCCTGGACGAAGCAGTCGTGGAAGTGGAGGCGGAGGAGGCCCGCGGCGACGCCGACGTCCTTGCGGACTGCGTCCCGGACGTAGGCACGCACGATGGACTCTGCTCTTGGGCACCTCCGGTTGTAGAAGTCGAACGACAGGCCCCGCGCCACGGGTGGCTTCTGCTGCCTCAGGGCGTCGTTCCTGCCGGAGCCCTCGTGGTCTGCCGCGGCAAGCGACGAGCTCGCCGCTGCCACCAGCACCACTGCCGCTGCAGCAGCGAGCAGAGGAGCAGTACTAGTCCTCCTTGCTCGAGCCATCTCTGCTCTGCTCTGTTCTGCACTATCTCCGGGCGTTCGTGTCACAGTCACTAGCTATGAGCAGGTATAATAAGTCATACTCAGCCGACTGTAGTGCTTGCCACGTCACAAGAATCCTACATGGAAGAGAGAGAAAAGTAGGAGAGAGAGTGAAGCCGGCGCTTCACGAGTCGCCCGGCTGTACGCACGGTAGGAGGCATTATATCTGGTTTGGAGCTGAGCTGCTAGCTGCATGTGGGCGCTGTGACTTTTTCTCCCAATCCTAGCGTGCAATATCAATAAATTATTCTAACCAAATAGCCGGCCAAGAGCTAGTCTATTATACGGTCTAAACTTTACGAAGACTATAGGTGAGGTGGCATGGTGGTAGAGCCGGCTGGTCGGCTCTCTTATTATCCTTGCTTATGTGCTGCTCTGCTCGTCCTAGACTTAGGGCTTGTTTGATTTGTAGGGTAGGAAAGACATAGGAATAGGAAAAGTGTAGGATTGCTATGTCATGCACATTTCAATCCTATAGGATTTGGTTTGTACCAAACTTTGTTTGATTCAACCAAAGGAATTGTAAAAAGAGGTTGGAGTGGATGTTAGAATTCCTATAGGAAGTAGTACAAAGATTCCTATGGGAAAAATTCCTATAGGAACTAATCCTATGAATCAAACCACGAGCATAGGAAAAATTCCTATAGGATAAATTTCTACAAGAATCCTATGAACTTCCTTGAAATCAAACAAGCCCTTATAGTAGATTTTGTCGACGACATGACATGACATGATGGATGGTGATGAATGCGGGAGCAGTGAGTAGGCATGCAAGGCGGTGAGAAACGAACAATGGATCCTATCTCCGCCTTACGTCTGTGTTTTGGTGAGCGCGGAAATTCATAGCTCATGCACAGCCGGTGGGATCTCTCTACTAAAATATTGGTGTGTTGTGGGTGACTCTCCGGCGACGTGGTAGGGGTGAGCGGTGGGGGATTCTGGTGTTGTCGGCGCTTGGGCATTATCCTCAAGATCTAACTTGATAACAGCAGGCGGTTCAGGGTAACGGCCGGGGTGTGTTTGAGATTTTTTCCGACGAAAGCTAAGCATTTTGACGACAACGCTGGACACGAGCCAACTCGGTTCGGCTCGGGCCGAGCCTGCAAAAAGCTCGGGCCGGAGTTGTCGAGCTCGAGCCAGCTCGAGGTTGCCGCCAAGCCTCAAAACGGAGCTCGACCCGAGCTTCCCACTAGCTTGGTGAAGATCGGTGCAGCTCGTGAGCCTCGGGGTGTCTGCTCAGTGACTGGTGGGACCAGTCTTCCCCGGCGATAGCATAGTCTGGCGGATGTTGTAGCAACCATGCGGGATGGCGCGACGGTGGAGCACGAATTCGAGGATGGCGAGTATGAGCATGTGCAGCACGAGCGGTGCCGACGACGTGGGTTGGTTTGTGTGCAAGGATGGCGGCGACTGACGACGTGGGGAGCGAGGGTGGAGCGGGCTTGGGCAAGGCGGCGGGGTTCCTGTGTGATTTGGGGGACGGCGGCCAGCAGGTCAAGCATGAAGCGTTGGGAAAAACAACGTAACCTAACAGATCAAAACACGTCGGGCTGCTGCTCTTTTCATACTCCCATGTCTCTGGGCTGGACAAAAAAATTATTTGATAAAGGAAATAAACGAGCTTCTCAGACCCAGTTGCGCCATGCTCGGCCTGAGCTCGCCGCTGTCCAGCTTTGCCAACTCGGCTCGGTCAAATTTGCTTGCGGGTCGAGTATCACTCGGCGCGAGCCCAAAAAAGCTCGGGCCGAGCCTAAAAGCTCGATCTAAGCGTCCAGCCTTAGCGGCAGCGATGCCTGCGGATATTGTGACCCTCTTGGGGGGCGTCGTTGTGGGTACCCTCTTCGCGTTGGTGCTGATGTGGGTGAAAACCATTGACCTTCTTTTTCACGACGACGACGGCACGATATGTCGTTACCCTCTTGGGGGCGTCATTGCGGAGACCCGATACCTCTCGGTCTCGCTCCGCTGTCATCCGGTGGGGCAAGGCTGTATCCTATCTCGAGACTCCTTTGAGCGCTAGCGTGGGACTTCATCGGCATGTCTTCTATCTTATACACGTGTCTTGGTTATCACCAATCTCCATCCTCGTTGTCCGATAGGAGGATCGGCGCTCCATGGTCCGGAGTGAGAGGGCAGACGGCCGTCTTCCGCGACAACTTGATGGGCTTGGCGTGACGATGTCCGGTAGTTTCAAAAAAGGTAAGGTCAATTGATCACGCAGCAGCAGATCGCCACTCCCTAGGATACCAAGAACCGAGGGAAAGAAGAAAAATAGTCTAGCAACGTCAATTGATCCAACCAGGATGCATATGCATCACCAGACTGAACACTGACCCAGACCCTGAAGGACCAAACAAGTCAAGGTAGACGCGAGGGATGACACCCGGCCGGCCGGCCGCGTGTTGAGCGAACGACGTGAAGTGAAGCAATCATCGACGACACAAACAGCACGTACGCACCGCCCGGGAAATATGCCGCACCTCGGCCTTGTCGTCTGTCTACTGTTTACCTTACGATATATTTTTGCCGGAATCCGTGGCTAGCCGAACGAAGTGGCCGAAAAGGCATATATAAAGACATAAATACTGTTTACCAAGAAGGAACAAAATTGTAAGCACAGGACCAGAACAATAAGAGAGGCAAGACATGCGACCAGAACAAAATTGTTAATCTTCGCTACTATAATATTGGAGTTGGTACGTCCTGGACAGATCATCGCACGCATCTCAGCCGCTCAATCGACAAGGCAGACCACCGCTCGCACGGTGTCCATTCGATCGTCACTCGCCCCACAGCGCATGCCATGACCTCGATCATTCCGTAGAAAAAAAAAGCCTTGACCCATCGCTCCGACCTCCTCCCATGGGGTCCCGCCTCCGCCGCCGCTCCCATCCCGCTCCCCGCCCCAGCCGCCCACCCGTCATCGTTTTCCTAGAGATCCGCGCATCCGTAATCCCGACCATCGGGAGGTGCGCCTCCTATGTGCAAAGCGCCTTTTTCAAACTAAGTAAAAACTCTTTTAACTCGTAGTATTTTTTTATTATGGACACATATCCAAATATATTACTATTACTAGCATAGTATCCGCATGTTGCTACAGAGACAACATCATCGATTCTCATGCAAAACATGGAGCAACACTTCAATGGTGTGGTCGGCTGCTATCTCTTGTGCGCCATCCAAGGTCATGATGACCTCATGCCATCCGGCCATGGCTGACCTCGTCTGTGCTAGGTGATAGTCAACCATGTTGGATTGTTGGCCACGTTGTCGGCAGTGTCTCGCCGAACACGCCTTGCCTCCAACCCAGTTGGTGTGCAGGCCCTCGGCGCGTCCAACGCCGCCGTTTCCTGCCTCCATGCGAGCTCTACGCCGCTCCGTGCGAGTCACCGCTTGATGCGTCTTAAACATATTTATAATTTTTGATTGTCTAATTTCTTTTTAAGAAAAACGCAGTTTTAGTATATGAAGTTGCCCCGGATGTATGTTTTAGTCACGAAGTTGCAGAACACGAAATTCCGGTCACCAAGTTGCCACGCGTGAGCGTTTTGGTCAGTTTGCATACGTGGCAGTCTGTGTTTTTGCAAATAACCCCCTGAAGTTTTGTTTTTTTACAAACCCCTCCCTAAAAAGTCAAAGAAAAATAGTTAAAAAGGACCTAGCGATTGAAATAAATAAAACTTCAGGGGGGTATTTGCAAAAACACAGACTGCCACGTATGCAAACTGACCAAAACGCTCACGCGTGGCAACTTGATGACCGGAATTTCGTGTTCTGCAACTTCGTGACTAAATCGCACATCTGGGGCAACTTCATGTACTAAACTTGCTTTTTTCTCTTCCTTTTTTATGTATTGTTGTATGTTTATATTGTGGGTTTATATTATTTTATTGTTGAATAATCTATTAACCCAGTGCCAAGTGTGAGTTTTGTTTTTATTGCCTCACACAAAAATCAAAATTAAAGTTGCTCGAAAATTTCAGAAAATACAGAATTCTAACTTTGCGTGATGGACATGGAGCAACAATAATCATCGCCAAGGCAACAAGCAGGCTCCACCCACATGCAGGGTGTGATCGTGGGTCCCACCCGCGTGATCACCTCCTCGCTCCCTTCGCGCCACCTCTTCGCCTATGATGTAGAGAAGTGAAAAAGGTCTCGTACCTTCTAGCAAGTATCCACCAGATCAATATGTATTGATGGCTGATGAAGGTGAGCCCTCATACTACGAGGATGAAACGAAATCCATGCATGCGGATGATACCTTTGAGTTTGTGTCTTTGTCAAAGGGTAATAAATAACTCAAAAACAAATGGGTTTACGTGAAGACTGAAAACACAACTCACATCCAAAGTACAAGGCAAAATTGGTTGTGAAGGGTTTCAATTAGAAGAGGGGCGCCATTGAGTTCGATGAAATATTCTCTTCAATGGTCAACATGTCTTCGATACGAGTTGTGCTTGACATGGTGGCCACCATGAACTTGAAAATTGAACAACTTGATATCAAAACATAATTATTGCATGATGACCTAGGGGAATAGATATGCATGGAGCAAGCATAACGATTCATGGTGGCAGGTAAAGAGCACAATTGTGCGGATTGAAAAGGAGATTATATGGCTTGAAGCAACCTCCGTGGTAGTGGTACTGGAAGTCTGAATCCATTATGAGTGAGCTTGGTTACCATAAAGCACAAACTAATTATTGTGTGTTTATGAAGAAGTATATCGAGGGTGCTTTCATTATTCTCTCTTGCTATATGGCGATGGCATGTTGATTTTTGCTCTCCTTAAGAAGTAATTGATTACATCATTTGCAATGAAGGGTTTAGCGCATCTAAGCAAATACTTGGCACGGAGATCTCCCATGATAGATCAAATAAACTGTTTTGCCTCTCATAAGAAAGATAGATTCATAAGGTATATGAAAGGTTCAATGTAAAGGCAAAAAGTCTATTACCTCTCCACATGTAGGTCATCCAAACTGACTTCACAACAATGTCCCAAAGGTACAAAGGAAAAGAAGAAGATAAACTATCATACCAATCTGCCATGGACAGTTTGATGTATTTCATGGTGTGCGTTAGCCCTAATATTGCATATGCAGTTGGAGTTGTTATGCGGATCATGAAAATTGTGAAACTCACTTAAATGCAATGAAGTGAATTCTCACGTATATCAAAAGTACTCCTTCAAGAAAACATGTGTTTTCAGAATTATATGAAGCCTAGATCATGTATTGCAAGACTATACTGGTAATGCAGATTCTGGAAAATCTACTTCTATATGCATTATTGAGGGGGAGTTGTGTCATGAAAATCAAGGTTACAGAAATGCATTTCATTGTCAACTAGAGGTGTTGAATACATGGCATCGGTTGATTCTTGCTAATATAATCTGTTTTGTGATAATCAGAGTACTATCTTTCTTACAAGAATTCAAGCTTACATTCTTGAACCAAGCACATTGATCTGAGATATCATTGGATTCGAGATGTTGTGAATTCATATTAATACCACTTGAGAACATCCATATAATCCTCATGATTCACCTCAATGATGACAAAGATAACAAGTGACAAGCTATTTGCCACATGATTCCACTCGAAGACACTTTCACCTTTGCTTCTAGAAATAAAACGCATATGTCCATTGCCAACTCTTTAACTAATATCTTCACGGGTTCCATTTGATACTGCATCCGACACTGCAGGGACATAAACCAAATGTTTGAAAAATAAATAGTCAAGATTCTACATGATCTAAACAACATACCTTGGTTTCTGCCAAAAATGCAATTCTTGGCCACTAAGTGCACAATCGATAGCACGGCTTAAATCCCTACAAACCACAAGCGAAAGTAAGCACAACGGATGCTGGAGAGTTTGTGCATCGATTTTACAATATGCATGTACCTTCCGGTGACTGGTACATTGTTACCAGGTCTTGAATCATCAAATTGACCATGGTAGAATAGTTCAAATGGCCTTCGCCCATCCTGCCCCCCCAAAACAAGAATGGTTAGATAGATCAGAAATCAGGCATGACTACATGGTACAAAAAATACGTTGGCTATGTAAGCATGATGAATCAGAAACCATTAATTAGCATAGGAGTGTTGATAAAGTTACCTTTTTGAACAAGTAAAACTCTGGTGTGCAGACTGCTTGAAAAGCCATAGCAACTTCTTGCGACTGCAAAGTGCAGTAGCAGCAAATAAAAGTAAGTAAAGAAGGTTATGGAGATTAGAGAAAGCACAGGGACTGCATCAGGAAGCACATATAGTGGGCAGACCTCGTCATACAGATAGGGAAATGCGTAGTTAAACATTTCTGCTTCCCGAGCCATGTATTCAGGACCATCCTGTAGAATTAATATTTTCAATTTGTGGTCAAATGGGAAAACCTGACAACTTGCATCAACCATAATATAATAACATGTACTGATACATAAAGCATCAAGATATGTCAGTTCGAAGAGTAAAGCACAAACAGTAGCATCTCTCTAACTGAGTGGTTACTTCAGCAATGTTCCTAACTAATATTTAGAATAACTTGTTAAATTCCATATCCTTTGTAACGAGATGATACATAATAGTATGAGCCAGAAATATTTGTAACACATCATTCTGAAAGGAATGCTCATGACTGCTTTGCAGATTATCTATCAGGTTAGGGCCCCATATATAGCAACAGCTACATGACTAAAGCTAAATAACATATACCTGAGAATGTCTACTTATAGCTAGAATACCTGAGAATGTCTACTTATAGCTAGATGGACAAATAGTTTTTTTTATCACTCAAATTCTGTATCTATGGGATATATCGACAAGTTAGGTTGAGACTACAACAAAAACATAGATATCTGTGGTAGCAGTACTATTCATCAAAGGTACGAATGAGACATTTAAATAATAAACAGAGAATAGACAGGTTCCACGTTGATCAACACCGGCATGTAATGAAAGTTAATCTTAAAAAATATTTGGGTAAGAAAGAAAGAAAGAAGGGAAAGGGATTTGTTTCTTCTTAAATTAATGGAGCCCGTTTGTTCACTAAATTCTTCCATATAACTGTAATTTGATTTATTAGCTGGTTTCAATCATAATAACTAAACAAACATGGATTTTTAAAAATTTCCCTTAGGTTTTCAGGAATAAAAACTTCGTGGTTAAGAAGTATGCATATAGGAACTAAAAGGTATTCATGCTCATTGGTTGTAAGTTGTAACTCATAACCTTGGGATGCGTCACAATTGAATTTGAGGATATGGCGATACAAGCAAGTCCTCTCTGCATCACATTGTATCCATGTCAATACAAGGCTACAGGCACAAATTTAAGAGAGAATTTCATCTGCTCTTCCAATGTCCTTACCTCCATGTAGAAAGAGGTGAGCTTTGCAATATCTTTTTTCAGATGTTTTACAAATGGACAATGGTTACATATGAACATAACCTGAAAGAGAGAAGATAATTATTGTTAAACACCCGTAATAATGACCGGCTCAAGACATGACAGGAATACCGATAAGGGGCACATGGACACCCTGATTCTCGAACAGGTAAGTGCAATAGACTGCCAAAGCTTTAAAAAGTATTGTTCATATTTCTTATGCTTTTTGAATAGCATATATATTCTTAAGATTTCTGAATAGTATTTTTGTCGAATATGAATAGCATATATTCAGCGCAATAAAATATCTGCATTTTGTAAAACAGAATACACACAGTATTTAATAAACTTGCTAGCTAAAATTTAAGTTGAATCTGTTAAAAACGAGGACGAAAAAACTGAACTGAGCAAGTGCGTTTATTTGTTTCATGATAAATGTCAGACTGTCTATACGAATCATTAATACACAACAAACTTGCGAATTACAACATTGCTCTTCTTGGGCATGAACTAAAACTGAAGAAGCTTAAGCTCATCTAAGTAGGGGAAACAACATGTATTGTGTGGAGGGTTCCGCTTGGATAGATTCATCAGCAAACGCTATAGCACTAGCAGTGTTTCGTAACCGGTCGATTATAACATGATGATATACGGTCGTCAGTAAACATCCACTGAACCCCCACTAGTCAAGGAACAGAAAGATTTGGAAGATATTCTTATGCTCATACTGAGTTACGGATCGCATAAAAACTACTGACCAGCAAAGCAGGGCTACCCTCAAAGTCATCCAGCGTCCAGATCTTCCCCGTCAGAGGCTCAGGAAGCTGCGCGCATGGTCAGCAACGTCAAGCTTTATAAAAAGGAAAACGTTGGCCGGGAATTAATCAGCGGAAAACTTGAACGACCTCGAAGTGTGGGGCGCGGAAGCCCTCGGTTACGCCGGTGGACTCCATCCTGGCTGCGCGCACCTGGAGACGCGCCCTACCGTTTCCCCTGGCCGCCGCCGGCGTCATGAGGGACCTGTACGCGCGGGTGTGGTGGTGGGCGAGGGCCGGGAGCGCGCGGGATGAGGACGAGGACGAGGCGGAGGAGGAAACTTGGGAGGCGCGCACTCCGACGACGGTCGTGGCGACCAGGGACATTGCTCGCCAGATATCCGTGTGGCTGGCTGCTGTTAAGATTCGCACCCTAAACCAAAGCGGTTGGGAAAAGTCTGGCTACGGTTGGAGTGGAGTCTTTCTTGCTGGGCTGGGCCACACCGCGCTCGGCCTCGTCACGTTTTCTGCTGGCCTGCTAGGCTCCCTCTATTTCGGGAGATTCGGGCGGTTCAGGAAATAAATAACATCACCTTCCCGAATTTCCCGGGATTAATTCGGGAAATCAGATCACACTCCCAGAAAAGCTATCAGGATTTTCGGGTTCGGATAAATCAGGTTCGGGATCGGGATTTTCAGGATTCGGGATCGGAAAATATGCCCACCGTGACTACGGGGGATCGACGTCTCGCATCCTACTTTTCTCCCAGCGAAATTATGTTTCTACCTACAACGGAATTAAACGGCAACTCAATCGCCTCTCTTATCCTTTTCTCCAACTTTCTCTTCCAGCTTAACCGCATCTGGCACCCAAGAACCTCCACCGTTGCCTCCCCTCCGCCGCATCTAACTACACCGAGTCGAAGTCAGGGCCCACGCGGCTGGCCGCGTCGGATGCGAGCTTTAAACTTAACACAGGGGGGTGCACGGTGCAATACGTTCGCACCGAAGAAATAGGTGGAAGGCGAGGGGCAGGTTTAGAGGGATGGCCGACCGTGGAGACGGCGGACCGGCGAGGTGTCGGTGAAGTGCGCCAACCGCGGGTGGTGGCGGCAGGCGGCGAGGCTGGTGCATGGTGACAGTTTGTGACACTGATATGTCGGAGTCGTGGAAGAAGGACGGTACGGTGCTTCATCTCCCTCATCCCCGGCATTCTCTCCGCTTTTCCGACAAACCACACCGTACGTGCCCATGGGTGACAGTGATCTAGCAACCCCCATTTTTTATTTTTTGTGAATGAACCCCCATTTCTACCGCACGCACGATAAGAATACCGGAGAGAAATGAGTTTTATCTCCTAATTAAATCGTACAACTATGTACAGCGAAAGACAGGCTTATCTTAGAGCATCTCCACCGGGGTGTCATAAAAGGGCCCCTAAAGCTCCATTGAGGCCCCGGACAGAAAAACAGGCCACACCGGGGGTCGCAAAGGCTTTGTCCGGCCCAAGACCTGTCCGGCACCGCCAACAGGGCTTCCAAAGTTGGGGTCTGCCTTCGCGGTGCCGGACACTGTCCGGCCCGAGCCTCCGACAGATATGGCCCGCCCGTCAGCCTCACAAAACGAACCCCCACGCGCAGGCAGTGATTCAGCGTTTCAGGCGGCCGCAGCGTTTCAGTGCCGAGTCATCACATCGTTGCACGAGCCGCATCGTTCCAGGCGCCGCTTCATTTCAGGCTGCCGCATCGTTTCAGTGGCTAGGTGGGCGGCGCAGTGAAGTGTCGCCTTGTAGCAGCTCCACAGAGACCACGCGGCGGCATGCATGCCGCCTTGGCATTAATGGCGACGGCATCTCCCCTTTCCTTCGTCCGGCTTTAAAAAGCCAGCTCCGACCCTCTTGTTTCTTCACACTTCTCCACCGGCCCTCTTCCCTTTCCTTCCACTCGCACAACAACGATGCACCGCCGCAAACAAGGTCACCGTGCGACGGAGGCGGACCAAGAGCGACGACGCCGCCTCGACGCGGCTTCGCTGGCGTGATGCCAATGCCGTAACGAGCAACACCGGATCCAGTGGCTCCGGATTGCGGAAGAACGGGCCGCAGTGGCGCCGCCACCGCCTCCGCCTCCGCAACCCGACGACCGTCCGCCGATGACGGTCGAGGAGGCGCAACACCACGAGCGCAACTACATCCCGGCGCCGTCGGACTGCCGCCTGCCGGACGGCTGGATGCCGAACATGGACAACGTCCTGGTTGCGGCACCCCTCACTGGGTAGGCTAGACTGGACTACATCCGGTCATTGTGGCAAGTGGATGCACACGGCGTGACGGAGGACGAGCGGAGGCACGTCGCGCCGTTCAACCCGTCGGACCCCTAGTAGGATCACGTGGTGGCGTCCGAGAACGCCGACCACATCCACGGCTGGACCGCCACCGACAACTTCCCCGTGTCGGCGCCCGTGGAGTCGTCCGACGAGGAGGAGGCACCGCCGCCTCCAAGCTGCACCGGTCGTTAATATCGATAATGGCAAGACTCAGGGCTTCAAGATTCTAGGCACGTAGTGGTTTCTCCACAAGCCGCGTCGGTCATTAATATCGACGTAGCCGGAGATTTCAACCCTCATTGCCTAGAGATGCATTGTGATGAGCAGCTCAGCCGGTAGGTGAGCAGTTGCTCGATCTGTGCATTGGAAAGCCTCGGAGTCTGGTTTTACTCCATGGCAAGCAAGGCCGGTGAGCTTGTCGCCGGCCTCATCGGCCATGCAGATCGCCGGCCTCATCGACCATGGTTTGACACATAGCGACCGTTGCCCAAAACGGCCACTTGACCAGGGTGATCCCAAAGCTCCTGCTCGGCAGGGGTTAGGGTTAGGGTTTAGATCACATGTATCCAAATTTATATTGGAAAACGCATTGAATTGAGTTGCAATTTGTATTTGAATCATATCAAATTGTATCGAAAATTTTATATTTCAATAAAAAACTGTGTTTGGTGTCCGGCCGTTTAGGAGGGTGCCGGTGTGGGAGGGAAAATAAAAATCGTCGGACAAGTGTCCGGCACCCCCCAATTGAGCCTCCAATGGGGTGGTGTCGGACACAAATTAGGCACCCCCGGTGGAGATGCTCTTACACCTTACTAGACAAGCACACAACACGCACATATGCGAAATACGGTCGGCAAGGGGGCGTCGAAATTTTTCGTCACATTTTTGCCTACGCTGGTGGACATCGATCTCAACTCCATGGCATACATGTGATCCACATAATCCATCCAAGTGACCACATCCTTACACCTTACTATTCAAATCTTTGGCATCGTGTTAAAAAAAACCCGGTCGAGCTATTCCACGACAAGTCGCGCATACGTGTACTCCGCTACCCTCACTGACCTCCGGTCGGAACCCAAACCTGGTTGCAAAAATATTTTCAGGACAACCTATCAAGTACAACACAAAACACCTGGATCTAGCCGATATGCTTCACCTAGAGAGAGGCCTTAGACCAGCCACTAGGTATGTTGCAGCAAAACGATTCATTGAGCCATTTTAACCGGTTTCATACATACATACATACATACATACATACATACATACATACATACATACATACATACATACATACATACATACATACATACATACATACATACATACTATGCCATCGCATCAATCAACCTGACAACAAAAGCGAACAACATCTCGGTTCGGGTTGTACATAAAAAATATTCTATCTTAATTTGCTTGCCACACAAACAAGCCAACTTGGATCACCACATGGTGTATGTGGTGAGCAACAAAACAAAACAAGCAAACTTGGTTCGGCTTCTTATTTCTCTTTATATAACTACAATTCGCGATGGATTCTTTCCTCGCGATGGGGCCCATGGCTGTAGTTCGTTGTGGTTCAATATGTGGTAGGCAATTCGGGATCGAGTCGACTCTGACAACCTTGTGCATGCTATTAGATTCTAGCTTTGTTTAGGTTTTTGTGTCTAGGGCGACGTAACTATGAACCCTAGATGTTTGATTAACATTCATGAATGCATTTTCATGTGTTGGTATATATACATTCCTTTTGGTTTGGTTTTTTGAGGTCAACCAAAAAGATCAACCGTGTGTAGTGTTATGATGTGTTTGAACATAGGGGAGCAACGTTCAGTTTTTCTTGTGTGTCTATGCTACTGCATGCATGTGGTTCACCAAGTGCAGAGTCTTTGGTTTGGTCAACTTACTTGTTGAAGCAGCCGGTTTGCTATGTTTGTGTAGTCTGTCACCAATAGTTTTGGATCTTCTTAAGATTTTGTGTACTTTCATTGGTAGGATTGAACGAGAGTCAGGAATAACAAAACTGGCTACCAACCCTAGGGAAGAAAATCAAACGCGTGTCATCTAATTATCTCATGGTATGGAGGGCCATTGCCCCCTCCATCGCACTTCCCTCCCCTTAAGCTGGTTGTAGGGTCGGTACAACTTCTTTCCTCAGATTTTTTCGAGAACCCGCAGCAGCACCACTGGTCGGAGAACACCCCACCACCACCGTCGCCGCGCCGGGTTGCCGCCGGGACTCGCAGCACCGCGCTGCCCACCCCACCGCCAAGAGTCCGTGCTGCAGCGAGGGGAAGAAGGGGGGTCGCCGCCATCTGTATCGCCGCCTGATGCATGTAAAATGCA
>QRDG01000438.1:413125-579087 GCA_012064385.1 Puccinellia tenuiflora | reverse complement strand
ACCTTCAACTTCACGTATCACCGCGAGTAGAGAGCAACCCGATGCAACTAATGCAAGAGGCAAGAACACACGAAGTGGTCAAGTCCTTCACTCTCCAAATTCCAACCAGCAACAAAATGCTATGGAGGGAATAAGAGAGGAAGAACAAAGGGGATGAGCACAAAGCAACCCAAAATCTAGATCCACAAGTTTCCCTCACTTAGAGGGGATTTTGATTGGTGGAATGGTAGATCTAGATCTCCTCTCTTGAAACCCTAAATTTGGGAAAGAATCATTGGAAGGGAAGAGAGGAATCAAGCTCACAAGGATTAGAGCAAAGGGGAAGAGCAAGAACAGGTGAGCAAGGTGTGTAACCAGGTTTTGGGGGTAAAGGAGGATTTTTATAGCCTCCCCCAAAAACTAGCCGTTGGGGCCTTTTCAGGCCGGAGACTCCGGACCAAGTGACCGGAGACTCCGGTCTGGCCGGACTCGTGGAGGGCCGAAGATTCCGGTCATTGGGGCCGGAGACTCCGGCCTGGCCGGAGACTCCGGGCACCCTCCGAGGATGCTCCGGACTCCCAACAGAGACGCACCACACAAGACTGAAAAAAGACAGAGAAAACACAGGGCCGGAGATTAAGGGTCCCTTGGGCCGGAGACTCCGCCCCATCTCCGAGGTATCTCCGGACCGAGTCTAGAAGCGCACCACACAAAGCCATTCGACAGCGAAAAAACAGGGGCCGGAGACTCCGGGTCCTCTGGACCGGAGACTCCGGTGTGACCGGAGACTCCGGACCATCTCCGGGGTAGATCCACACAGAAAAGCAAAACCCATAACTTTTGCAAATGAACTCCGTTTTCGATAATCTTGGACTCGTTGGAATCGTCACAATGAGCACAACAAGATTATGCAGAGAAACATCATAGTCCTACAAAATATTATAACACCAAATGGGAACAGATGAAAGCCCTTTTTCGCAAACTGAAAAGCCGTTTCTTTTGGAATTGAAGTCCAAAAGACATGAAACCAATTTTGTTGGAAAGAAGACGACAAAAGCAACCTTTGAAAAAGACAACCAAGCAAAGGAGATTTTGCAAAGGGTTGGAAGGGTGACACTTTCCAAACGGATGAACCGGCAAAATCTCCAATACCGAAAACGCAATTGAAGACGCATAAGCAAACCGTTTTCGGTGAACTTGGCTTTGTCATGACAAGCACGACAAGCACCAAGACCACACCACGATAAGACCAAATAAGAACCAATAAAGATGATTGTGAGGATGCAAGGATGCAAAGGTTTGAGCTCTCCACGAACGATACGATCACGATACTTAGTCGAGAGCCCCTCTTGATAGTACGGCTATCTATCCTATAACCCGGTCTCTCAACTAACATCATGAGACCGGTAAAATAAAAACCCTACCAAGATCATACCTTTGCCTTGCGCATTATTCCACTTGAGGTCGATGGAGACGATCTTCATCTCCTCAAGGCGAACCATCTTCTTGATTGCGCTTCGCTCGGTGAAGATTCACATGTGGCTCCCCCATACACCAAGATGGGGAAAGCACCACTTCGGCATATCTTCACATGGCCATTGTCTTGATGACGAACACCTTGGCCTTGATCAACAAATGATCTTCTTCCCTTAACCTTGACTCCAACACATGGAGAACAAGCAAGACCTTAACTCCAACACATGGAGACAAGCAAGCTAATGGACACCTACAAATATAGCTCAATGCAAATATTAGTCCATAGAGATTGTCATTAATTACCAAAACCATGCATGGGATCAACCATGCACTTTCAATCTCCCCCATTTTGGTAATTGATGACAATCCCTTTTTAAGAGGGTTTATATAATAAATAGAGCATCCTTGCAAGACAAACAAGCAAGGATGCAAGCGCATGCATGGCAAATGCAACAAAAGCATAAAACCCAAAATCCCTTAAACCCTCTAAACTTCTCCCCCATTGGCATTGATTGCCGAAATGAGAAGAAAAAATTTAGAGAGCCAATATAATATGAGTTCCTCTAACAAGGTGATGACAATCCCTTTTAACGAATAATTAGAGGAAATCAAACTATATTAAAGATCCAAAGATTGCAAAAAGATGAAATCATTTTAAACATCTCCACAAAGGAGCAAAGCAATCAAAAAGATCCAAAGTGAGAGTTCTAAATAAAAACGGAGAAGCTCCCCAATTTTCATGCACAATTGAGGAGTGCACAAAAATGGCATCCTCGCTCCCCCAAAATCATCTAGAACACGCAACAAGTGCAATAGTGCATAATGCAAGAGCAAATCATAGCACTTGCACCAAAGATGTGGTTGAGCCATAAAAAGATACCAATTTTCAAAAATTCATCATAAGATAGGCCCAACCGAGATAAAAAGATCTTTTAAAGAGATATGTTCACAAGCTTAGGGATACCAATTGGAAACTAAAACCAATTGAAAATGCCAAAAGCTAGTGAGATCATTTAGCCAATAAAATTCAACATGCTCACCAAGGTAGGCATGAAGTCAAAGATCTTCAAGAAATACATGAGTGTGCAAAGATACCAATAAACAATAAGACAAGCACTCATGAGGCAAATTTGGAGCCGCCAAAGAATTATAGGTGAAAAACAAGGTGGCTCGAGGAAATAGGATACCAACTAAAAGATGACCTCTCTCATATGTATAGGTTTCTTATTAGACAAACCATTGAAGATATACATCCGCAAAGAAACATATATATACGAAATGGTTCGGGAAAAAAGATAACAAGGTATCCAAAAGGAAGTCATAAATATACAAATGAGATTGTTGCTTAAAAGTATAGCACATAGCTCAAATTTATCTATTGTATATAAATGAACTTCAAATATATCAAATGCATCACACATATCACTAAGGGAACAAGAGATAGTGAAGATGCTTTGATCTAGGCAACAAGTATCGCAAACAAATAATATCAATTGAAGAAAAAAGGTTTTTGCAAATTCAACACACATATCACAAAGATATGTTAAGTGAAGGAAAAAGCCAAAACCACAACAATTGCACATAAAAGCTTTCATGCCAGGAGGGAACCTACACAAGGTTGGATTCTAGAAAAGTATGCATGAGATGGATACTTGTTACCGGGATGCATTGATGATGAAGATGATGAGAGTTTGTTTGTCATCAAAGCTTGAATCCAACAATCACACGGTGAGAACACCTTCCTTATGAATGAGGCAAGCATCCAATGCATCTCCATTGTACCTAAAACAAAATTAGAATACAAAATGGTTCCCAAACTCATTGGGTTCCATAGTAGTTAGATCAACTACAATATATAGGAAACACTCCACATAAATATGTGCATATAGATATGAAATTGAATTTCATGCACATCTTAGCCGATTTAGGATTCGGTGGAGTATCCCCTATATATTGGAACTAAAAGGACTTGCATGCCATATAATATAAATGTTAAAGGATATACATACAAAGCCTTTCAAGATCCAAACGAGATACACTTTGGATAAAACACCAAGTAAACCAAGAAGAGAGCACACAAGAGTGTGACACTAAAGGTTGTCCAAATTATATCAAACTCCAAATCAACACATGATTGAAAAGACACCAATTGAAAATAAGATACCAATTAAAACAAAAAAATATCAACTAGGAGAAAAGATACCAAGAAGAGGGTGATACTTGACCGAAATCAAGTAAAGTTAAAATAAGGCAAAAGGTATCAAGACTCCCACAATAAATATCAATTGGAACAAATATCTATGGAGAAGATATTAAATTCCAATTAATACCAATTGAAGGTGCCAACACAAGATAAAAAATCAAATGCCAATTGAGAGGATCAATAATTGATATAAAGAATAGTGTTCTAAATAAAAAGGAATGCTCCCCCAAGATTAATGCATTATCTTAGATATTTGCATTTGAATACAAAATGCATGCACAAGGGATCATTACTCTCCATATTTTATCTAAAACACTAAACACTACCGATTGAAAGATAGGATCCATTCAAAAAGGCAAGGAAGGCAATAGATAAAGCAAATCAACGCAAGAGCCAATGTGAAGATGGTCTACAAAATCCACCACAATTACTAGTATCACTTGTCATGGACAAGGAGTATATAGAGATATTTCTCGGTGGTATAAAGGAATGATGTACAAGACCAACTTCACCACAAACTAGCAAATGGCAAAAGATAGTAATTAAAATACCATTTTTGTAAAGAGGTTTGTTGGTAGTTTCAATTATTCGAACCAACCGGCAAAGCCATGGTTAGAATAAAAGGAAACAAATGGTTTCACACATAATATATGGAAATGCATATTAGAGAAAAACCACACCAAGCAAACTCACACAAACAAGAGCCAAAGAATAACCAAAAAGAAAATTGGAACTTGTTTGAGCAAACATACCACATAAGAAAAGGATAATTTGCAATATCAACTCTAAGTGGCAAACCTCAAATGTTCACATTTTTATGAGATTGTAATATGCACATAGCTTATTACTCCCCCATAATGTGATAATTCATTTTGTTTTTAAACAAGAGGCAAATAAAACCAACTAGAGAAATTGATGGACATTGTAGAATTTGAATTTCTCATGAATATGACATACCACGTAGTAGCTAGATAATATAGAAATATCAATACTAGGTGGTGTGCCTCATGTATACACATTTTAGGTCTGTGAAGTGCACAAAGCACATCACTCCCCCAAAATGGGATAATTTATTAATATCTCAAAGAGCCAAATGAAAACCACACAAGATTCAATAAAGCTCAACACACAAATTACACATACATGATATACAACTATCATACACAACCTTGAAAAACAAGACAAGTAGGAAAGTAGCATATCACATACAAGCACATATTAGGAACAAAACTAACACATGCAAGGGAGCAAGCAACTTTCAATGAATATATGAGTTAAATACAAGTTACCGCAAGGAGGAAGCATTGGATATGAGATAGAGCGATATTCCAATTGACTTGGCTAGAGAACTAAAACCATGAAGATCCCTCAATTCTTCAAAAGTAGCCAAGTCACCAATGTCCTCCACACTCACCTATTGATCAAGTTGAACCTTGTTGGTCCCCAACCAAGTTGGGTCCTAAGAGGTTAGTCACAATAGGCTTGGGAACCCAAATGGTGCTTTTCTTGACACCACTTTGAGCTCCCACATATTTGGCAAACACATTGCCAACTCTATCCTTCCCAAGAGAGTAAACATCATCAATTATGATAGGGTTGGATGAGGTACCGTTAGTGCATGAAGAAGCAAAATGAACTTTGCCACGGCAAAGGTAGCAACACCGACTCTTCTCTTTCTTCTTCCTAGGCTCCTTAACTTGAGGAGCATTGGCTTGAGTCTTCTTAGGAGGTGGCCGTTGTTCAACTCGTGGTTGAGCACGAGATTGAACAAGAGGCCGCTTCCCTAGTTGCTTCTCACTAAGAGACATCTTCTTCTTCATTGGGCAATCCCGGACATGGTGCCCTTCAACCTTGCACTTGAAGCAAGTGATCTTGGCCGGATTCTTGATTTGAACTTGGCCCTTCTTCTTCTTCTCAACCTTGGACTTGTTCTTGTTGTTGGAGTTGAATCCAAGTCCACTCTTGTCATTGGGGGATTGTTGCACACTCAACATGTTGTCAAGTGCACGCTTCCCTTCATGACGCTTTTCCAAGCCTTTCCTCATAGACGTGGCTTGGGCCTTGAGCTCTCCTTTTTTCTCTACATGGTTAGTGACAACACAAGTACTAGAGGAGGTAGATGCATCATTGTTAGAGCAACAAGGCAAAGCAAGTAATTCATCACAAGATGTGCCAATATTACGAGTGGATGAACTACTAGGACTAGCACATGGCAATATGGCATTTTTAGTTAAGGTTGTGCTATTATCCACATGAGGCTCACTTGATGTTACCTTTGTAGTGATGGCCTCATGAGCTAACTTAAGACAAGCATAGGATGCAAGAAGTTCATCATTAGAGCTAGATAGCTTTTCATGATTTTCTTCCAACTTCCCATAGGATGCTAGAAGATCATCATTAGAGCTAGATAGCTTTTCATGACGTGCTTCCAACTTCACATACTTGCTAGTTAGCAACTCAAGTTGAGTCCTTAGCTCAACATTCTCCTTCGACATAGATGCTTCACAAGAAATTGAGTTAGTAGCACAAGCATCATTGACATTAGGGATGGAAGAAGAAATCTTAGCAAGCTCTTCATTTAATCTAGCATTTTCATTTTTCGTGACCTTATATTTAGCAATGGCATGGTCACGTTCTTTAATGATTTTAGCAATTATATCATTATGAGACTCCTTGATAGATTCTAGTTTCTCCTCTAGAGAAGCACGAGTCTCTTGCTCTTCCACAAGAGCATCTTCTAATGATGCTTTCTCCATAGCATCATCTCTTTCGATCTTACCCTTTTCTTCAAGGCTTGCTTCCAAAGCCTCAATAGTTTCCCCGCGCTCAATAAGCGTTTTCATAATTTCAAAGAGCATAGCTTGAGCATTTTTATTTTTAGGAAGGGCTTTAAGAATCATAAGACCGTTATTTTGAAGCCTAGCATTAACCTTTTCCACATCATCTTCTTCATCATTTTTATCATCATCATTATTATTATCATTGCTAGAAGAAGATTTAGCCATAAGGCAATGAGAGGTGGATGGAGATGAGCAATTAATTTTTGAACTACTCAAGTTCACATCTTGTTCCATAGCAAATTGAGTTTCCTCTACATTATTATTAATACAAGATTTAGAGGGAACACAAGCATTTTTATCAAGGGAACAAGATGAAGCAAGCATATCATAAAGAGATTTATCCAAGCAATTTTTAGATGATATGCAAGGACTATCAACACTAGCATGTAAATCATTTATAGTGCTATGAGTGTTTAGGTCCAAAGATGAAGCATTGCAACAAGATAGAGATAAATGATCATCAACAATGAGCTCACTATCCAAATTACAAAGCCTATCACTACTCACCATTACATTGGATTGTAGCTTACCACATTTTGGTGAAGTAGACGAAGACGAGAGCTCGTCACAGCCGGAGGTGGAGGGAGAGCAATCATCCTCAATAGAGTTGGACACGCCATATTTATCTTGAAGCTTGGTCCATAGCTCATGAGCATCCCGGAGAGGCATGATTGACTCAAACACAACTACACTCACAAACTTGCAAAACTCGTTAGATGCTAGAGCATCTAGATATAAGTTTCTCATCCTCTAAAGTCGTACTTGCGTAGTCCTTTGGAGGAGAAAAAACCTATATCTAAGATACACTCAATATTGGGGTCCAAGACCCGTAAGTGATTAAGCATATGAGTTTTCCAAACACTAAAATTTGTGCCATTAAATCTAAACAAGAAATTGTGCACTAAATCCCTAGACGACATCTTTACTCTCTAGGCGGTAAAGCCAAACAAGAGAGACGAGGCTCTGATACCAATTGAAAGAACAAGCTATGCCCGGATGTCGCCTAGAGGGGGGGTGAATAGGCGATTAAAACTTTTTCTAATTAGGGGCTTGATAATTGCGGAATAAAACTATGTGTTTAAATTAACAAGCCAACAACCTAATATTCTAGGTTCACCTATGTGCACCAACAACTTATGCTAAGCAATTCAAGCAACAAGATGAAAGCAAGATATGAACTTCAAGCACGAAGGTTATCACAATGTAAATTGCATAAGTAAAAGCTCGGGTATAGAAATAACCGAGGCACGCGGAGACGAGGATGTATTCCCGAGTTCCTCCTTGTTAAGGGAGTACGTCTCGTTGGAGGGGTGTGAGCTCACCACAAGAGGCCTACTCAAGATGCCACAAAGGCCTCACCCTATTCTCCGATGAACCTCACCCAAGGGATTGGTTCACCTTCCACTATCGGAATCCTTCGAGGCGGATTCCGGAGCCCTTTACAACTTCTCTTGGGGCACACACCCACAACTCAATTGGGGGCTCCCAAATTCGTGCCGAAGCTCCACAAGCCGAAGTCTTCACGGCACCTCCAAACCGTCTAGGGTACACGATGCACCCAAGAGGCAACAAGCTCTTGGGAACACAATGCACCCAAGAGTAATAAGCTTCTCAACCTTCAACTTCACGTATCACCGCGGAGAGAGCAACCCGATGCAACTAATGCAAGAGGCAAGAACACACGAAGTGGTCAAGTCCTTCACTCTCAAATTCCAACCAAGCAACAAATGCTATGGAGGGAATAAGAGAGGAAGAACAAAGGGGATGAGCACAAAGCAACCCCAAAATCTAGATCCACAAGTTTGCCTCACTTAGAGGGGATTTTGATTGGTGGAATGGTAGATCTAGATCTCCTCTCTTGAAACCCTAAATTTGGGCAAGAATCATTGGAAGGGAAGAGAGGAATCAAACTCACAAGGATTAGAGCAAAGGGGAAGAGCAAGAACAGGTGAGCAAGGTGTGTAACCAGGTTTTGGGGGGGAAAGGAGGCTTTTTATAGCCTCCCCCAAAAACTAGCCGTTGGGGCCTTTTCAGGCCGGAGACTCCGGACCAAGTGACCGGAGACTCCGGTCTGGCCGGACTCGTGGAGGGCCGGAGATTCCGGTCATTGGGGCCGGAGACTCCGGGCACCCTCCGAGGATGCTCTGGACTCCCAACAGAGACGCACCACACAAGACTGAAAAAGGCAGAGAAAAACACAGGGCCGGAGATTCCGGGTCCCTTGGGCCGGAGACTCCGCCCCATCTCCGGGGTATCTCCGGACCGAGTCCAGGAGCGCACCACACAACACCATTCGACGGCGAAAAACCAGGGGCCGGAGACTCCGGGTCCTCTGGACCGGAGACTCCGGTGTGACCGGAGACTCCGGACCATCTCCGGGGTAGATCCACACAAAAAAGCAAAACCCATAACTTTTGCAAATGAACTCCAGTTTTTGATAATCTTGGACTCGTTGGAATCGTCACAATGAGCACAACAAGATTATGCAGAGAAACATCATAGTCCAACAAAATATTATAACACCAAATGGGAAAAGATGAAAGCCCTTTTTCGCAAACCGAAAAGCCGTTTCTTTTGCAATTGAAGTCCAAAAGACATGAAACCAATTTTGTTGGAAAGAGGACGACAAAAGCAACCTTTGAAAAAGACAACCAAGCAAAGAGATTTTGCAAAGGGTTGGAAGGGTGACACTTTCCAAACGGATGAACCGGCAAAATCTCCAATACCGAAAACGCAATTGAAGACGCATAAGCAAACCGTTTTCGGTGAACTTGGCTTTGTCATGACAAGCACGACAAGCACCAAGACCACACCACGATAAGACCAAATAAGAACCAATAAAGATGATTGTGAGGATGCAAGGATGCAAAGGTTTGAGCTCTCCACGAACGATACGATCACGATACTCGGTCGAGAGCCCCTCTTGATAGTACGGCTATCTATCCTATAACCCGGTCTCTCAACTAACATCATGAGACCGGTAAAATAAAAACCCTACCAAGATCATACCTTTGCCTTGCGCATTAATCCACTTGAGGTCGATGGAGACGATCTTCATCTCCTCAAGGCGAACCATCTTCTTGATTGCGCTTCGCTCGGTGAAGATTCACATGTGGCTCCCCCCATACACCAAGATAGGAGAAGCACCACTTCGGCATATCTTCACTTGGCCTTTGTCTTGATGACGAACACCTTGGCCTTGATCAACAAATGATCTTCTTCCCTTAACCTTGACTCCAACACATGGAGAACAAGCAAGACCTTGACTCCAACACATGGAGACAAGCAAGCTAATGGACACCTACAAATATAGCTCAATGCAAATATTAGTCCATAGAGATTGTCATTAATTATCAAAACCATGCATGGGATCAACCATGCACTTTCATAGGGTTAGGGTGATATCTTCAAAATATTGTAAAATATCACCAAATTTTGAATGAAACTTTAACCTTTTGCTTTAATTTGTTGTCAATTGGTGGTGGGGGTGGTGGTGGTTTGGGTGATGCTGTTGGGGCAGCACCGTGTCAGGCATGTATGCGGCACCCCCATAGCGGACACGTTTTCAGGGGTGCCGGAAAAACTTTCGGGGATGCTCTGACTACACATTTAATTTATGTCAATGGTGGAATGCGTAATTGCACTACAGGAATGACGCCAGGTGCCGACGGCCGCCTGCTATGCCGACGGCAATTTTTCGGGGCCGTCGGCGTAGCTTCCTGGCGGGCCAGCCGGTCGAGGTGGCCGTCGTCACACCTTTGCCGTCGGCGTAGGATGGTTGTGCCGATGGCAAAGCCGTCGGCATAGGTTTTTTTCTTCTATTTTTCATTTAATATGAAATAATTCATATCTTTAAATCCGTAAATCGAAATTTAACAAATAAAATGTCTAAATCGATTAGAAAAATGAGAGGATTCTAAATATGACATCCATATAATATTTTTCACCATGCATATGACGTTTTGTAACATATTTTTGGTACTAGCTTACTTAAAAAGTCATATTTGGCACTTAAAAATGAAAAATCATATTTATGAAAATATTTTGGAAATTATTTTTGGCACTTAAACAATGCACTTATAAGGTGGTCTACTAGTTTCTATCTATTTGGATGCTGCTCTTTCGGTGAGCCGTTTTGGTATCTGCTTCACACAAAAAAACCTGTTTTGCCACTAAAAATGAAAAATGGGTTTTTTATTTAACGAAAACCTTAAACCCCTTATTCAATACTATTATACAACCAAGATACACCAGTGTGTCAAATATTGCCTCATTCCGACATTTTTTGCTATGTTAAATGTCATACCCTAGCTTATTTCAGCCGAAAACCATACATCTTTATACCTCGTAGCTCATTTCTGTAAATGTTTTTTTTATAAAAACCTTCATAACTCATGTTTATAATTTTTTCCAGGTGGTAGGTCAAATAAAAGGATACCATGTGAAGGTTTTCCATTTTTTTGATTTTTTTTAATTAGTTATGTTTAACCCTAGCCCGAAACCGAGACTGTAAATCCTAACGATAAACCTAAACCTAACCGTAACTTCGATCCAGAAAAAACCATCAAAAATCTCTAAAGAAAGTATACATTGTGGATCTAAAAGTGATTTTTTCATAAAATCATGACCAAACTATGCGGCACTCGTAGTTCAAATCAGACCCACTTCCAGCGAAATCGTCAGGAACTTATCTGAAATGTTTGAAACACCTAAGTATGTTTTTATATCGAAACCCAGGGTTAAATGCACTTATAAGATGGTCTAATAGTTTCTATCTATTTGGATGTTGCTCTTTCGGTGAGCCGTTTTGGTAGCTGCTTCACAAAAAAAGCCTGTTTTGACACTCTAAAAATGAAAAATGGGTTTTTATTCAACGAAAACCCTAAACCCATTAGTCAATACTATTATATAACCAAGATACACCAGTGTGTCAAATATTGCCTCATTCCGACATTTTTTGCTATGTTAAATGTCATACCCTAACTTATTTCAGTCGAAAACCATACATCTTTATACCTCGTAGCTCATTTATGTGAAGGTTTTTTTATAAAAACCTCCATAACTCATGTTTATAATTTTTTCCAGGTGGTATGTCAAATAAAAGGATGCCATGTGAAGGTTTTCCATTTATTTGTTTTTTTTTGAATTAGTTATGTCTAACCCTAGCCCGAAACCGAGACCGTAAACCCTAACGATAAACCTAAACCTAACCGTAACTTCGATCCAGCAAAAACCGTCGAAGATCTCTAAAGAAAGTATACATTTTGGATCTAAAAGTGATTTTTCAAAAAATCATGACCAAACTATGCTGCACTCGTAGTTTAAATCAAACCCACTTCCAGCGAAATCGGTAGGAACTTATCTGAAATGTTTGAAACACCTAAGTATGTTTTTATATCGAAACCCAGGGTTAAATGCACTTATAAGATGGTCTACTATTTTCTATCTATTTGTATGTTTCTCTTTCGGTGAGCCGTTTTGGTAGCTGCTTCACAAAAAAAGCCTGTTTTGACACTAAAAAAATGAAAAATGGGTTTTTTATTCAACGAGAACCCTAAACCCCGTAGTCAATACTATTATATAACTAAGATACACCAGTGTGTCAAATATTGCCTCATTCCGACATTTTTTGCTATGTTAAATGTCATACCCTAACTTATTTCAGTCGAAAACCATACATCTTTTTACCTCGTAGCTCATTTTTGTGAAGATTTTTTTTTTAAAAACCTCCATAATTCATGTTTATAATTTTTTCCAGGTGGTAGTCAAATAAAAGGATGCCATGTGAAGGTTTTCCATTTTTTTGATTTTTTTTGAATTAGTTATGTCTAACCCTAGCCCGAAACCGAGACCGTAAACCCTAACGATAAACCTAAACCTAACCGTAACTTCGATACAGCAAAAACCATAAAAGATCTCTAAAGAAAGTATACATTGTGGATCTAAAAGTGATTTTTTAAAAAAAAATCATGACCAAACTATGTGGCACTCGTAGTTCAAATCAGACCCACTTACAGCAAAATCGGCAGGAACTTATCTGAAATGTTTGAAACACCTAAGTATGTTTTTATATTGAAACCCAGGGTTAAATGCACTTATAAGATGGTCTACTATTTTCTATCTATTTGGATGTTCCTCTTTCGGTGAGCCGTTTTGGTAGCTGCTTCACAAAAAAAGCCTGTTTTGACACTAAAAAAATGAAAAATGGGTTTTTTATTTAACAAAAACCCTAAACCCCTTAGTTAATACTATTCTACAACCAAGATACACCAGTGTGTCAAATATTGCCTCATTCCGACATTTTTTGCTATGTTAAATGTCATACCCTATCTTATTTCAGTCGAAAACCATACATCTTTATACCTCGAAGCTCATAAGTTTTTTTATAAAACCTCCATAACTCATGTTTATAATTTTTTCCAGGTGGTAGGTCACATAAAATGATGCCATGTGAAGGTTTTCTATTTTTTTGATTTTTTTGAATTATTATGTCTAACCCTAGCCCGAAACCGAGACCCACTTCAAGCGAAATCGGCAGAAACTTATTTAAAATTTTGAAATTCCTAAGTATGTTTTTATATCCAAAGGTTTTTCTGATGCAAAAGATGATATGGATGAAATATTTGAATTCCTCTCATTTTTCTAATTGATTTAGGTGTTTTATTTGTCAATTTTCGATTTACGGATTTAAAGATATGAATTATTCCATATTAAATGTAAAAAGGAAAAAAATAAAGTAAAATTCATTTTATTGTTATTTATTCAAAATATACTATTATATAATCATTGTTACTTTACTCAAACAAAATTTTAAAATTTAAACAATGAAAAGTGTAACATCATAATCGAGGGGTTAATATGATTGATAGGGTACTAATATTAGTAAGTTCTAATTTCTCATTTGGAAGCTAGGTTGGAAGGAACTCAAAAGTTAAGCGTGCTCGGGCTGGAGGATGGGTGACCGACTGGGAAGTTTGACTATCGAAAATTTCAAAATACAAATAAAAAGAATTAAAAAAGATCAAAAAAAATCCAAAATAAAAAATAAAGCCGACGACTTTGGCGTATGGGGATCTATGCCGACGGCAAAACCGACGGCGTAGCCTACGCCGACGGTATATTTACCTATGCCTACGGGGTACTACGCCGACGGCAGCCGTCGGCGTAGACCTACGCCGACGGCAAAAGGTGCTAGACCGACGGCAAAAGGCCGTCGGCACCTAGGCTCATTCCTGTAGTGTTGAGATGAGAATTTTCGGTTCATTCCAAGATCCTGAAGTACAACACCGCTGCACGTCTGCCTGTCTCTGAACCCCCGATCATGTCAAGAACAGGCTAGCATCTCCCCCTTTGGCGTATGTCTTCTCCCAATCCAAACTTTGGCCAGTTGCATATAAGCGACTCACCGTTTCTTTAATCCTGCTGGTACCAGCATATGTTTGAGCAATTGGCAGTAGTATAAAACCCAACGTACAATCAAATTAGCTCGACAATCTCCACGTATCCTTCCCCCGTGTGTGTCTTTTTTATTTGTTTAGATCGTGCTGACGAGCCCACGAGATTTGATTTCTTAAAGCAGCACATTATCCATGGCGGGTTCGTTCTCCTTTAGTCTCGAGCTAATTAACCCCAATCGAATCCACGCATTTCGTCAGGGTTCGTTCGCAATCATTTGGTTGCCATTTCAGGTCTAGAGTTTTTTTTGGCAGATTTTATGCGTGAGTTTCACATTTTTAGGCATCTGCCGTTTTCGATTCGCCGGTTCCTGTTCCGTATTGATATCTGGCTGCTAATCATCTGCCGATTTAACCATCTGTCCATTTCAAGCTCCTGTGTCGCCTTAAGGTTTCTGCAACGTGACCATCATAATCCTACCCCTATGCTAGCTAGAGATTCGTCAAGGACGGTCATGGGCAATCAGAAGTGAGCATGGTACGTGGTTTGACGTACTGCTGTCGAAGAATCACAGGTCCTTGTACCTTGTGTAGATCCAGTCCCATAACAAGATCTCTGATATCCGTAGGTATACAGATACGTGCATATATGGTTTAGAATTCAGTGACAGCGTTCAGAGATCAACTGGATACTGCACCCAGTTTTACTACTGCCATTATTTTTGCTGACGGAGGAGGTATGTTCAGGTGATCTGACCAAAATAGGCAGCATCCAGTACTCCAGTGGGCAGTTGGAGATGTGGAACGCAGCAAGCATAGTTTAAGCTATCTCGCCAGCTCTGAGAGGCGTCGGCGACGTTTGGCGCGTGCTCCCGGCCGTCCGGCCGGTCAGACGAGCTGACATAGACGCGTACGCACGTACGTACAAACGAGCTGTTCGGCAGGGCGGCACGTACTGGTAGACGGCTGGCTCAAGCTAGCTGCCGCGAGTCGTCAGCCACAACCACTACCGGACCGGAGGAAAGAGAGACGTACGTACGTACGCATCGGCGAGTCATCGGCCGGCGCGCTGACGTACGGCTCCTCTCTGTCTCTGGTTCGCAATTTGCATTTCTATTTCCCGGCTGCGTGGTGCATGCTTGCTTCCTTCGTGGGAGAGACACCGACGTCTCAACCATCTCTCCGCGGTTTTTCTTCTCCATTGCCGGTTTGCCGCCTATTAATTCAGCTAGCTCCTAGCCAGCATCTTCCATTGACAACCTGCAAGTCAAGGTTTTCGCTCGGTCTCCTGAGTTCAGGCAGGCCATAAGATGGTGTGGTTGTTTTGCATCTGGGGAGCTAGAGCTGTGCTTCCATGGTTGGTTGCCTCGATCGGACTCCGAGGATTATTGGCCGGGAGAGTGCGATGTTGGCATGGTTCAATCAAATCGAGTAGTGATCGGTCCCTGCATGCTCGCGAGGTGGCAGGATGCATGCTTTGCTCGATCTGATTGAGCCGTGCCAATATCGCAAGCTTCTTGCCTAGAAGGCTATGTTGTGAGGAACGACTGCTTCTTAACTTAAGGTATGGTCTTTTGGGAGTTTGTGTTGTTGGCCTTTTAGGTCCAAGTTTCTCACTTAGGGCTCCTTATTGTGGCTTCTATACCACGGTCGATCGTATTTGTATCCAAAACTCACTGAGCGTACGTCTCTCTTCCCCGCCTCTCCCAATCCCCAATCCCACTTTTCTTTTCCCATGCTTAGAATTTAAGTTTTCTTTGATGTAACTTCTAAAGCTTCTACGTCGAAGATCTAACCTTTCACCTACAGAAGTTCAAACTCTTTGATGCAAATCGAGCTTCCAAATATAAAATCTAACAGAAAACTTTGACCTAAGCACTTGAATTTTAGTTTTAAATCAATCAGACTTAGGTGGTTCTAACTATGAAATTGCTTTGCTTCCGACAATCCTTGTCCGACCATGTTGATGATTTGATGCCATCGAAGGGCCACAGCATACAAACGTCGGACGAAAAGACGTCGCACATCAATTCTCTTCTAGCTAAGGTGGCACATCGCACGATGCATGTGCATAGAAACAACGAGTGCAAGGGTGACCTAAGCACCCGAATTTTAGCTATAAATCACATAGGATAATAGACTTACGTAGTTGTAACTAATGGGCACCCAAATATCAAACTCGGAAACGGTAGCATTTGTCTTATACTCCCTCCGTTTTTTAATGTAAGACGTTTTAGAAAGCTAATTTAGCTTCCTAAAACGTCTTATATTAATGGACAGAGGTAGTAACAAAGTTTCACGAGACTTATTGGTAGTAGCAATGGAATTAACAAATAAACTCGTAGGTTGATATGTTCATTCCTTACAACCACTGTATTTAAAAAAATCCAATTTGAAATACAGAACCATCATGCTACTTCAGATCTAATTTCCACCCACCGTAAGAGTTTGAATTTTTAAATATTCACTTTCTTTTTCCTTCGTCTATTTTGTCTAAATGATATTCATCTATGTTCTGGTTGCTATTTGGATCTTGTTGGTGTTATTTGGATATTTTATTGATTATGTGTGTCTGCAACGTTTGGGTTACCGTGAAGGACGATATAGGAACGCTAAAAATTTGATTGTGAGGAAATCTCTTGCCAAGACAAGTAATCAATGGATCATATATCATCCCATATTTGCAAAGTATTTTGCCTATTTCCATGAATTATAGCCTCCACATATATATAAGCCAATGCCATGTTCCCACGCCTAGAAACCCAGATGGAGCCTTGTTGAGCTATGCTTAGTCATGTTTAGCAGTGTTCAGTTTAGTGTGTCTAATTCAACTTTCAAGTTTAATTAATTTTGCAAATATACTCTACCTAGTGTTCAGGTGTTCAAAAATCTTAATTATTTGGTCGGTACAATTAACTAGTGACCAGAAGTGGTTACTTGTCCATTTGTAAGAGTTGTGAACACCTGGCCATATGTAGAGCATGTTTGGATTCGCCCACGGATCGATCACATGAACCTAGACAAGGACATGCGTAGGCCTGGCCATGGGCAGCCCGGCCCGAAAAAGCCCGTCCAGGCCCGGCCCGACAGTGCCATCGGGCCGGGCTCGGGCCTGCCCGAAACAACATTTTAGCTGGGTCGGGCTGGACTCGGGCCTGATTTCTGCGGCCCGACAGTCGGATCGGACCGGGCTCAGTCCTAGTTTTTCTACGTCGGGCTTTTTTAGGCCTGGCCCGGCCTGAAAAATGGCCAGGTCTAGACATGCGTACAAAAAAACTTTTGCCAACGGTGTGTGTCGCGCCCTCTAAACTTTCTCTTTGTTTCTGTTTTCTCGATACAATCTGATCGATACAAGACCATTGTATATATAGTACTACCTCATCGACCTAGTTCATTGTCCAAACTCCAAACCTACACGGACACCAACTCCTAGTCTAACTAGATGATGCCCCGCACGTTGTTGCGGGAGAAATATGCTAATAAGTAGAGAAAATGCAAGGAACAAATATATGCTTAGTACATTTTTTTTTTGCAAAAGTAAGTCAACAACCATAGCTGGCTTGCTGGAAGATATCAAGTATGCATGAAATATTCGGTAAACCGCCATTAATAATCAGCATCATAATGACAACAATTTTACAAAGAAAATAAATTGTTGGCAAAGAAAGTTTTACAAAACATATGAAATGTTGATTCGATAGGTATGCTTTCGCTCTAAATTTGAAGACACCCAATTGGTTTAGGTCAGCTCCATTACACCACAAATTTCTTATTAATCTTTTGAATATTTGGTATTTATTGCCTAATATGACAAACAAATATCAGTATGTCCTCTGTTGTCCATGGGCATGGATCTTTGTAAGAGGGATGGGCCGAATGGGGCATGCAGCTGTCTGGCTAAGTAAGGCAGCTACTATTCAAGCTGACCATATTTGGTTGGTTCATCCACGGCAGAAAGAAATAAGGCATAGCCATGTTAGATTGGGAAGTTTATTTTAGATCTCGAAATACAAACCTTTGGTAATCTAAGATTTGATAGAAGAAAAAATGTGAACATGCTGCCAAGATATAACCGGTTAGATTTTCTGCATGATTTGTTGGGATTGAATTAACTTTAGAAGAGCTTCAAATTTCTGTAGAGCTCCAGCTCACGAGGAATTTTCGAGCCGGTGGAAGTGAAAAGTGGATTTAAAACTAGGGTTTCGACTTTGGGACGACGTGGATTACAGGGCTGAGTCTTATATAGGGGCTTAGGTTGGTGGTGCTGATCGATTTAGAGTAGGGAAAAAGCAATACAAATGGAATATAATTTAAACTCTCTTAGGTGGAGATATTCGAGTTTCAATAGGGGGGTTTTAGAAACCGAAACTGCACAGATTTTTTTAAGGGCAGCGCTAAGCGTCCCCCGGACGATCGATCCATACGATCCTCCGCCCCGCGCGCCGTCCGATGCAGTCAACATGAACCATTGGATCAACATCTTTGACTCCCCTCACGCGAATCGTTACCTAAAAGTAAACAAATCGCTCTGCACATGGGTGGGTCCCAGATTGAACGTCGCTTTCATCTTCTCAAAGGTATTCGCGAGATACACCATGCACTGGAAAAAGCAGGAACCCAAGCATACAGAACACACGCAAACAAACCCTCACCATGTCCATGGCTCACAACTCTAGCGAGGTATCTCGCCGGCTCACAGCGTCGTCAACCCTAGCTGGTAGCACCGCGGCCTTCCGCTCGCAGCACTGCTGGCCGAAATTGGTAGCACCGGCGATGGACACTGATAGCATCATCGT
The DNA here is from genome assembly GCA_012064385.1 of Puccinellia tenuiflora. Taxonomy (NCBI): domain Eukaryota; kingdom Viridiplantae; phylum Streptophyta; class Magnoliopsida; order Poales; family Poaceae; genus Puccinellia; species Puccinellia tenuiflora. The sequence continues at coordinate 560,399 of QRDG01000438.1, read as the reverse complement.
CCTCCTATGGTAGCAACGGCGACGGACGCCGGTAGCATCGTCATCCTCCTATGGTAGCACCGACGACGGACGTTGGTAGCATCTTCATCCTCCTATGGTAGCGACGACGACGGCTGGTAGCATCGTCATGGTCGGATGCTCCTATGGTAGCAACAACGACGACTGCTGGTAGCATCTTCATCCTCCTATGGTAGCAACGGCGATGGCTGGTAGCATGCATCGTCATGCTCGGATGCTCCTATGGTAGCAACGGCGACGACCGCTGGTAGCATCTCCATCCTCCTATGGTAGCATCCGCGACCACCGCTGTCGCTGGATGCTGGTGCTCCGTGGCTGCATGGTCGGGCCGGGGCTGGGAAAGCTGACGACATCGTGATGTGCCTGTGGAGAATAATTTGAAGAAGATGGGCAGGACGAGAGGTCCGCTGCCGGTGGTATCACCGCTTCCTCGATCGCACCACCCGCACTCGTCGGTGGTAGCACCCCACGACACCTTAGGAAGCACTGCTCGTCGTCGATAGTAGCACCGCCCGACGTCGTAGGAAGCATGGGAGCTTGGTCCTCTCAGCTCCACCGCGACCTACTCGCAGTGTCCGTCCGTGGCTCGTAGAAGCATCGGCGGCGCTCCTCACAACAACGCCTCCCAGCTCCTCATGTGGCCATGGCCATAGCGTTGCAGAGCTTTTTTTTTTCAGAGCGAGAGAACGAATCAGAGCAGAAAGGAAGGGGATTGAACGGATGGAGGAGAATAAATCAGAATAGATAAGGCAGTTGGTGGCCCCTAGTCCCATCGCTGTCTCCACCCTGGAGGGACGCGTGTCGCGCTCTGAGTCAGGAGGATGCAAATGACGCATCGTCCGGAGGAACAAAAGCGTTTCCCTTTTTTTAAACGACTAGCAAAAGTGCCCGTGCGTTGCAACGGTTCTAATAAAATTTAATATATGCTCAGAAATTTAGAAAACAATACGACGTAATTTCTAGCACTCGCTGATCTTACATTTCATTTTGGTACTCACAGATTTAGAAATCTTCCGATGTATTCGCTAATTCACACACTATATATCTCAGTAATCTATATTTTTAATTTCTTCTACCTACCAAATGGATATAACAGAAGAATTCATTCACCAAAATAATAATAATCATATTATGGATAAAAGGCACATAAATTTAAATCAGTATCAGTTCAAATGTGTTATAACTCGGACAGCCTAGAAATTGTTTTGATGGATAGTAAAGAAACTCACTTGGTTTCGCTGTTAGTATTTTTTGTTGTCCGTTCTCGCCACAAACCTCCGGAAAAATCATGAACCGCCGCATACCTCCCAGAATGACACCAGCAAGAATCAAGAGAGGCGACTGTGACGGCAAAGATGCTCCTTTAAGGAATCTCCTAGATGCTATGTGATCTCCCATTTTGTTTGTTGCCCTCATCTTACACATGCGTTGCTATGGGTTATGCATTGCCCAACTATAAAAAATAATTTTGTTGAACGGCATAATCAGTCACCGTTTTGGGCTGCCCCCCTATGTTGGTTAGTGCACGACTCGGCAGCAGAAAATAATTTTATTTTTCTACCCCTATGGACAGCAAGTTGACACAACTGAAAAATGGCTCGAAGGGTAAACCAAATATTTTGATACATTCTTACATCTTCGATATATAACTTGATATTAAATTTGATCACATCATCTCTTCGTATACATTAAAGGTAGGTGTACTATCTTCTTCTTCTGATTCGATATATGCAGGATTCACCATCGCAATTGATTCTTTGCATGGTGTTTTGCGCCTAAGCTCACGATTTGTCTTAATTTGTAGTAATCTAGCTCTCTTTTGGTCTTGCTGCAGATTTGCATATTTCTGTCTTTTTTGTGCGCATTGTTTTGACCTTTGTTCAGGCGTTAAATCTGCATATTTCTTTGTATCTATGATTGCTTTGTTTTTCTTATAAGCTTCCCGGCGTTTTTTCAGTCTTTCCTGCTTTTTTTCGTCAGCCATCTTTGCATACCGCTCTCTATCTTTTTTTCTTCTTTGTTCCTTGACATTCATGACTTGAGATTACGACCAAATGGCTTGGCTGCATTGGAGTTTGCATACTATAAGTACAAAACATAGATAATATAAAAGATTTTTATTGAGGTGAACTAAGTACAGAATAACTTTTGAACAAAAAATCGTCCGCACAAATGAACCAAAAATTTCCCCAAAGTCAATCGACCAACATAACTCTAGGCTTAGTTTGCCCTTAACTCAATCTAGTTTTTACTACCTTTTTATTTGAACTACTCTCGAATACACTAAATAAATGGGCATGTGCTGCTGAAAACAAGACATAATTGTATTAGCCAGGCAGCGTTGCTAATTAGCTAGCTAGTCCACTCCCAACAAAATCGACACACCCATACATGAATTACAAGATAAGGCAGTATGTGTAGTCCTGAGCAAGAGCTAGTAGGACAATATTGAGGCCTTGCGGCCCACATGAAAAGTCTATTTAATTTGACGTAGGACTCATGTTTACACTTATTAGTACCAGGAAGGTAAAAGTTCATATTGCACATTGACATGGGAATTAAACACAGTAGGACAAGCTACACAATGCACGTTACTGAATGTGGCTTAGGTGGAAGCCAATGCTTACATGCCAACAATTTAAATCATATATATGCATTTTGTTTTTGTTGTGCACAAAAAAATATACCATCCAATTTCGTGACATAGCAAGCATACAAAACAATCATATCTCACCCAGTACTATACTGGCTACTATGAGCGCAAATCTAATTATGGAACTTGTTCACATTTTCTGAGACTTTATATCCTTATTTCTCACACAAGGATGACGGCGCATGAAAACAGTCATAAAATAATATTGTATAATGCAGCAGCTACCAACATTTGAAGTTGATAACCTGGACTTGACAGACCTCAAAACCAGCTACTAAACAGTGTTAGCGGGGGTGTGGTGGGGTGGAGACAGTAGGAAGGCGATGTCTCGGCGAGTCTGAACGGCATACGTACCTTGGGTGGATAACAGGCAGACGGGGTTCCGTCGACGTCGGTGAGTAGGCAATGTCAAAAACGGTTGGAACAGCGAGGTTAAACTGTTCGATCGTGCAGGTGATGTCGAGCACGGTAACTTGGAGTTGATGTAGGGATTCGGTCGAGGGACTCGACTCTCTGCGTTGTAGCGTGGATTGCCGACACGAACGTTAAAGCATAAACGCTGCAGACAATGCAGGTAGCAACTCGTGACGGCGGCCGGAGACGGGGTTGGCCCGGCACCCGGCAGTATTCTCCTCAACTTCACCACGCAACACAAGAAATCTGTCATAGTCCCACTTTTTTTTATAGGACCTGTGTGAGAGAGAGCGGCCGTCCAGCCCTGCCCTTGCGTTGTATATTGTATTCTAATCAGATAAGGTTTTCTTGTTGTTACCTATTGTAATCAGATACGATGGTGCTGCTAGGAGAGGTTACCGTGGCAGAACAAGGAAGAGATCGTGAGGCCGGGACGTATCAGAAACAAACACCGAACCAGTACCGTAAAACAACCGCAGCGGAACGACAGCCACAATGTACGATAGGTGTGACGGACGAACGAAACCAAAGACGGATGAAAGAGAAGCGTTTCTGCTTTTATTATTACTAGCAAAATATGCCCGTGCGTTGCTACGGGTTGATTATTTATTTAGATACATTTTTAGGTGATGAAGAATTTCACTACGGAAGATATTTTTCTTTTCTTGATGGAACGAATGTACATATTAACATAGTCATGTCTACCAGCCCAAACGCACAACATGATCGCTACAGAAAATAAAAAAAAACTGGCATGAAAAAATAACACAATAGGCACAATTATCAACTCAATGTCAGAAAACGTAAAATTAAATCTTGCATTTTGATCTCAGAATTTGTAGACATGATAAAATAACCCTGTCATAGATCAGATGTCGTGGATGAGTGTGAAGTGTGACTTCCTACGCCCAAAAGGACATGGTTACATAAGTAATTATGTATGTTCAGCGACAATGTTCCAATTACAAAATATCCAGCATCAATTACACGACGTTGCCTTCATCCATAAAATGATAATCTCACAAATTATTGTAGGACTATTTTCCCACAGGCAAATGGAGCTAATGTCTTGTGATGTCAGCAGGTAGTAGCAAGTAGGTAGATATACTCTCCTACGGCCACAGGTAGTAACAAGCAGTATACGCCAGTGCACCTCCTGCGGATCGGTGGGGAACAAATAAGCATGTCAAGCTCATGGATCAACAGAAGAGAAGAACAATATCTGCGAGTACGAGTACAACAACAATGAATATCCAAATTATATAGTTCTTCGTGTGGCTAGAACCCTTCATTCATGTAGTAAGTGGAGTTCATCAGAAAAAATAAGTGGAGCAAGGCCAGGCCTGCGGACAACAGCTTGTTAACAATTGTATTAAAAACTGCAAGATATTAGAATTTCCATGTAACCTGATTTTCTCTTTATCTATTCTTTGCTGAACATATCCTATATCTGAGCGTCAAACCAATAATACTAATTAGTTTGATCGAGTCTTTTCATTTTGAATTAATAAAAACATTTTCTCATTATCCGTAATTAGTGTAGGTAGATAACAGATAACTAAAAGGGTTTAAGTGATGCCATGTTCGATACAAAATACAACCAAACAACCACATGGACCCAGCAAATAATATGAAGATCACATTGGATAAAAACTGTCGTACATGAACATCATGAATTTCATTAATAACGGAACTTCGTTTCCTCTTAAGCAAATTGCAATGATCCGTGGAAACAATGGTTGAACCATACAAATTATTACGATTTAACATGGGTCAGACATATCAAATATCCGGCCATGAAATTAGCCGATTAAAAAGAATGTCACAAGGCTGATTTCTTTTTTTTCATTCGTTCAGGTTGGCCAGATTGGATAGTACATAAGCATTATGGAGAAAAGAAAAGGATACCACCAAAAACATACGCTTTGCAAATTTTCTATCAACTCACTGTATTTTGCATATTTGCTGAAAATCAGTAAAAGGTGTGTTATCTTCCCAGCATAGTGTATGCAAAGCTGATACATAATTTGTTCGTTACAGTCAGGACTGGCTACCTAGCAGCCTTAACCCAATACAAACACTAACTACTTAAGAAATAAACTACCCCTCATAAGCAATCATGGACCAGTTGTATGTGCCTTGATCGCTTGTGAATTGCATAAATCTAGCTGAATGGAAGGTGGATTGTGCTGACCTGGTGAAAGAATGAAGACTCCACTTGGAGGTTTTCCACGTTGGTCTTGTACTATCTAAGTATTTTTGTACTCTAATTCAACTGGCACATTTTGCTGTGATCTGGTTACTCCCTTAGTCTTCTGATAACTTAATCAATGAACAACTGGATATGGAAATGCTTATAGATATCAAGGAACATGTTTCTATTCCTGAAAATCAAGTGCTTGCTATTGACAAAATAAAGATATTACTGAAGCCGTACACATTAACGAAAAGTCAGGTATTGCCGACTTTTATTAGCACTCGTAAATATGCACTAACTTTGGGCATCAGTCTGGAGAATGATGTATCTAGTTCCTAATATAGCAGTATGGTGAGAGGAACAAACGTTTTTACCCCGTAGTTAGTAAAACCTGTTGTAACTCTCTATAGCATCAACCATCGCCTTTGCTGTGAGTTTCAGACATCTTAATTCGTTCAATTTCAGTTCCAATAACTACAGTATGTAGCAGATCCATTTGATGTGGAGGAAAAGCAAGACCACAGACACACATGGAGTCATGGGCCAGACCGTCGTATGGCAGGTAGAGAAGAAATTACCTTTGGGCAAGCAGCGGGGGTGTGGAGGAGCAGCTTGCTGCAGCCTGCAACAGCCGCACCTTTTGGGTAGGAAGCACCACAACGCCGAAACTCACCTGGACGGGAAGGGAAGGCGGCGGAGGAGCTCGAGGTCAGGAGGGAAGGATCCAGGGCAGGAGCGTGCGAAGGAGTAGGTGAGATCGGGGTCGGAGCGTCGGGAGATTTTCGTCGGCGTCGAAGGTTGGGAGCCAGGGCAGCGAGAAGGGGATTTCACCAGCGCCGAATGCCGAGAACCAGAGAAGCGGCCGCTGGGACAGAGTCGGTGCTGTCGGTCTTCCGTGTAGATCTCCGAGGGGAGGCATCAACGAGGTTAGGCACGGCGACCGGCGGCCGGCGACCGGCGGAGTGGCCAATCTGCAGTGCGTCCACGCGGCATTGACTCGGCCAGAAGGGCGAGGCGTTCGGTCGGGGAGGAGAAATAAAATAAACGAATCGGTATGGTGGCAATTTAGACGTAATATGCAATTTGGTGGGAGGGCAAACGGTAAAAAGTATGACGGACCTACGATCCGACCAAAGAAGGCTTATTGCTTTTATTATTAGGTATAGATAGCAAACGTGCCCGTGCGTTGCATCGGGAGAGAGAAAAATTGCATATATCTTGTTTCTTTGGCACGATTGCACCACCGATGACGGCCCTGACTACGCAGAACTGATAATGTGTCGTTACCATGACAACATTCAATGGAAATCTTTGTTCTTTTCTAAAATCAGGAATTATCTGACGGGAATAGGTGAGTGCTTAACTTAATTACATGTATGAATGTATCGATGAGGCTGGTACAGGGTTCCTTGGGTCGCGCTCAGCAAAAATCGCCCCGCATGGCTGCATGAACATGGCACCGGTTGCCCCAGCTGCTATAATTATTAATCTGTCACGTTATGAAGAATGAAAGGTAAATTATGCGATCACCCTCAGCTATGGAATTGTCACAGGTAATATAAAATTGCACTGGTTGGCATGTTCCTGCACACATGATTTACCAAGCTAGAAATTCAGTTGGTGTCGATGGATCTTAATTAACAAACACAACAAAGGGCAACATCTTGCTGAGCTTTGCAAGTCAGAGAATCCAGTATTGGTCAAAATCTGTGTATGGTTGCTCGATGAGGTGGTTGTGATTGCAGCAGACATCCCAGAAGGTTTGAACTATTAACACAACAATAGTCCCGAACAAAAAGTCATCAGCCATGGACTCACTGATAGTAAATAAATAGGCAAGACTCACTCTGATAGCTAGGCCACTATTTCATTCCATGGAACTTATGCAAACCAACCTGAGATGAATATATGCACAAGGGTTTTATTGTCTCCACAAGTGCATCATTACCAATTTACCTTCACTTTTGCAGTTATTGGGACAACATCCGCTTTCAATCTCTTAATCAACACCCCCGTGTGGATCAGGGTTCTCACTGCTGGCACCAGCACCCTTCTTCTTCTTCTTCTTCTGGGCAAGTGTCCTCATCATCCTACAGCGCGCGTACACCCTCTGTTTCCGCTCGTCAGTTTTAGCTATGTGTCGTCCGCTCATAAGTTTTAGCTCTGTGTCCGCCGAATCACCGCTGATCCAGCTAAACATGCAGCGCAAACTACAGATGAAACCAAGCATATAAACCACCCCGAATCGGTGAGATAACCCCAGACCCTTCAATCATCACGGCCCACGCAAGATCTAGCTAAATCACACGCCGCGGAATCGGAACATGGGGATTTTTGAAACCAAATTCGGGATGGGGAAGAACCGGTGATGGTACTTCTCGTTGCGCTCCCAATGGTTCTTTGTGCGCTCGCGGAAGCCGTTCTCGATGATACAGACACACACACCAAGGTGCGACTGGAAGCCTGGACCCAACCGCATCCTCCTCTGCCACCGCCACCAGAGGTCGTTCGCCCCTACCACGACGCGCCGTCGCCGACTTTTCTGGCACTTGGACTGCCGGCGGGAGCCGACCATCACTATCGCCGGTCTCGCTGGCGGGCGCCAGCCATCGTCGCCTCTACTGCTGCCGCATATCGCCGTGCCAAGAGCTATCTCGACTTGGAGGCCTAATTAATCGATCGATCCTGTCTCGATGCGATGCCACGAACTGATCAGGGACGACCGACACATATATAGACTGTTTTGGTTCGGATCAGAGTCTGCTTCACGCACGTACGCAACGGACGGAACCGGGATTTTATTATAGATAAGTAAAGATTTGGTGGAAGGGCAACACTGTAAAAACTACGACGGACCGACCAAAGAAACCTTATTGCTTTTATTATTAGGTATAGATTATACTAGCAAAAATGCCCGTGCGTTGCTACGGTTCAAACAAATTTAAACAAATTGTAACCTACATATGAAGACAATAAATTAGTCTCTTAAAGTTGCACAAAACAAACCAAGAAGTCACAAAAAAATATCAACAAATTCTGTTGGGCTAATATGGGATAACATAAAATTCATAAACATGTAGTCAAACATACGGTGAAGGAAAATATCATGGATGTATATTCAACTCTGCTGTGCCTAACATATTGATGATAAAATCAGTACCATAAACAGAAGAGCCTCACTTTGCATGAAAATATAAAAATAACAAACAATTGCACCATCTTTTTCATTCAAAGAGGTGATAAAAGTTTTAGAGCTCCGGTACTAATTGAAAACATATTCATCATCATTGCAGTGCCACTAAGATTTTCTTGCCATCATCCAGTACTAAAAAAAAGTCTGCACATCCAGAACAACTTTTCTTCAGAACTTGGTTTTCATTCCCCCCCACTTTTGTTCTAAATAAACTGGGTGAAGCAAACTACAAACAGAAATATACTTAATCAACCAGTATGAAAGGAGCCAGGAGAACATTTACAGGGCAGGGCCTCCGCGTGCTGAGACAAAAGCACCCATATCTTTAGCAGCATATGGAAAGAGCTCTTAACAATACTGTTTGCGCTTCATTATTTATTACGAAGTATTACAAACTTAAACATGAACACTTGTAACATCCTTGTTCGAGAGCCTTTTACTGACCATGTATTTGTGGTTCACTCATCTCACTGTGCCTCTTCTCGATCTAAATTTGGTTCACCAAATCCCTAGCACCTACATATTCCACTGGTCTAGAGCCCAACACTGCCATTGGCATGCTCCAGGACCTTGGCTGCTTCACCAAAGGGCCTCAAGTATGCGCAGAATGGGAATGTCGTGAAGATGTGCCAGACACCAGCCTAGAAGATTTGCAGTCTGACCTGGAAGTGTGGTCGAAACAATTCGAAGAAGAGATCTTGTGTGACTGACGGTTCGAGACCTCTTTTGTGCTAGTTGCTCTTACAGACTGCTTGCTGTACATAGCAAGGTTCAGGTGCTGGTCACCTACATTCTTTTATGCTGGTTTGCCCATTAGGTTGGTAGCTTCGAGATAATTGTAGTTCGCAACCAGCTGGCTAATCTTGTTGTGGCGCGAGTGCAGAACCTTCAGCTTCAGAAGGCGGTGACGACCATCTATCTTACCAGTAAGATATAATTCCTTCAAAGAACAGAAAGTCAAGCCTAACAAATGTGTGAAAAAATAACTCGATGAGAATCAGGCAAGTCCATGAAATTAAACTGTCCTAAACCATAAGAGTATGGGTAAACTTTAATAACACTCAACCATTCAATGTTTAAGCACTGCACCGAATTTGGTTTTCCATAACATTTTATATATCAAGGACCACACACGGGGAATATGATCAGAGTTATTATCTAGGCAGGTCACAAATTGTCGTCAGCACATTCATCTAGCGCTCACTTCTCCAAAACTATGCATATATCATTAGAAGAAACTAAAGGTTGTTGAAATCCATACCATGGCGAATCCTAGAGATCGATACGGATGAAAAAATTAAGTAGTGTTAAGTATTTGACATATTTTCAATGATGTTTGCACGAAGTAGTCCGACGGGCGACGGCCCTCCCATGGTATCAACGCATTAACACTCACCGACGGATCACGGCGTCGTATGCAGATCAGACACCTAAACTCGTACACAAAGCAGTTTCGAAAACAAATTAGTTCTAAATATATGGACAATAAATTAGTCTCTAAATTTACACACAACAAATAAAAACTTAGTAAGGTGAAGCGCAACGGTAGACCGCTGGTTCTCATCTTTCTTCCCCCGAATACTTAACTATTAAAATGGCCACAGCTAGGAATCCTAAAAATAGTACAGTATTGACTTAAAAGGTTAAAAATAGTGCATCAGCTATATGCTCTCGTGTTGGCACGAATTTTGCTATACTCTAGATAGGTCGATGAATCACTTGGTTGTTGCGAAGAACATGCAAAATCATCAGAAAAAATATCTATTCTCTGCCAGTATTTGCAGCTATCAAACACACAGCAGAGTCCTCTCTGCTCTCTCTCATGCAGCAAACACAAGCAAGCAAAATAAATCTCTGGATCCTCTCTACTCTCTCGGGCAGGTGCAGCAAGAACAACTAAGAAAAATGAATCTCACAGCTTTGCTCAATCTCTTTGCTCTCCAATAGCAGTAGCACACAGGCAAAGTAGCCTCGGCTCTCTCCCACCGGCTTCTCTAAATCCTCCAACACAATCTTTCTCAATCTCCTCAAATCTCGGCATGCAGCAGCCCAAATCTCCTCCGATTCACTCATCTCTAATCTTCCAGCTCTCTCAAGAACTGAGCACATCAGCACATCTTCTCTCTCGGGGACGCCATTCGAAAAAAGTTGTTGACTTTCCACCGCCCACCACCGGACTCCATCTCCTCCACGGCTCCACGCCGTGGCTGCTGAACGATGGAGCTAGCAGGTCGAATCGCAGCGGTCCTATCAGTCCTCGTTCCCAAGCACAGAATACGGGGCTCGCGTGGGGGACGACGCCAACGGGCGTCTACTCGCGGACGCCCCTGGAGCTCGTCTTGTGGACAGCGTGGGAGCAGGGGCACCAGCACGCGCGGCGGTGCGGGGAGGAGGTGCAGCAGCAGCGCGTCCTCGGAACGTTTTTCCCACTTACCCGTGGCAGTGGTGGGCAATATACGATTTGATAGAAGGGTAAATCGGTAAAATTGTGACGTACCATCACCACCTATTACAATATAGTATATATCTTTACCTAATAATAAAGAAAGAGTTGCTTCTCCCAAAATTTTCGTTCAACTTTCGTATTACCCTTATTTTCGAGTATAATTACGGACACTGCCACTGCCATAGTTAAAAAACGGTTCGTTTGGGGATTAGGCGTGGAATCGAGCCGGCGTTTTCGTTGTACTCCCCGCAGTCAGCAGTCCTGTCGCTGCAGAATAGTCCCCGCCGCCACCAGCACAAACCCCGGCGACCGGCGCCGCAGCCCGCCTCCGGCTGTAGGAACGGGACACCCCGCTCTGACATCGACGTCTCCCCTTGACCGTCGCAAATTTCCCCAAGCCCTCTGCAAGACCCGCGATCTGAGACCACCGGCTGGAGAAAATGTATCCATGGTTGCAGCGCCCGATCTGTTGTGGGCCAGCCTCGCTGCTATGGCTTGCGGCGTGCGAGCGCAGTCGTAGATGGCATTAGCTCGTGTGCAGAGCAAGAGCTGGAGAGGCGGATGGGCATTGAGGTCTGTGCGGCTCCGTTCCGTCGCACCCGTGACGTCTACTCCGTCTTCTCTGGCGGCATGAGCCTCGATGTGCTGGAGCACTTGGTCATGGACGAGCTCTACTCGCCATGGCTTGATGGTGGTCTTCGGTCAGCGCCCTGCAAAACTATTTCTGCTAAAAAAAAGGCAACCTTGTCAAACTGTGAAAAACGCTACTGAAGGTAAGTCAAGGATCTGACGCGGACACTGCAACTACTTTTCAGTTAAAGGACGCCAAGGATGGGCCGGGCAAGAATATGAAGTTAGAATATTATGATTTTCTATGATCGTTCATGCATCTACGACTGGTTTAAATATCCTACTACTAGAATCACATGAAGTGACATAGAACTGTGGAAGCATTTCACTTTGCTTACTTTGCTGTCAGACTCGAGCTGAAGGGTTGAGTCACTGTTTTTACTTCTAGATTGATTGTTTCCACATGACTGATAGAACTTCAAATTTCATCAGAGCAGATTTGTATAGACCGGCCCCTTTTATCTCAAATTTTACATAGTCGTGCTCGTGCACTGATTAATTTAGGAGTAACTTGCATCTATGTAATGCATTGTCTTCATATCCTATTCGATTATGACATCTCTCTCCAGCTAAAGCCCATGCGACATGGAGCTGCTCCAATCAGAGACCCGATGCTTTCAAGGAGACCCAAGTTATCAACGGGTAGCCATGAAAAACTGTAACCATGCAATTTGATGCATATAGCTCCAGGTTTTGTTTTCTGATCAAGCATGCCATCGGCCCAACTCTGCATCCGCAGTACGGCTGTCAAAGATAGCCCCCTGAACATTTTTTTCTTCTGATCGTTTAGAATTTCTCAAGTTCATAGGACATGCTTATATAGGAATAAGACCACTGGTTGTTTGACCCATCAAAATCAAAAGCAGGTGGGTCATGCCTTGTTCATTCATTTCCTAACTGGCCTATTTTTTGCTATTCTCCAGTTTGTGACGGTGATGTTCTTGAAGACCGGGAACTAGCAGATACTATGCTTCAGATATAATGGATACTATTTACAAAACATATACCTTTTTTAATGTGATAATTATTAGGAGACCCTTTTATGAATCGTTCATGGATGTGAGGACAGAAAGACCCCTGGTGCATCGGAGAGCTCACATTACTATCATGGAGAGAGCAGTAGAGGTACTTGATAGAAGAAACCTCAAAAACTTCAGACGAACGGATCACAGCGAATTAGAATACACTACGCAGTGGTTTTTATGTTATTCCATATTAGCCAACCGAATTTGTTGATTTTTTTTTTTTGACTTCATGATATGTTTTGTGCAACTTTAAGGGACTACTTTATTATCGGCATATATAGGTCTAAATATGTCCAACCGTTTGGTGTGTAAGCGGAAACCATCAGTAGAAATACCGAAACTCAAGTGCTCACTAATTCATAGACCTTCCTTGTTAGTCATGGTCAGATAAGCCTTGATGCCAAGAGAAACAGTTGAAGAGCGAGCTTGGATCTGCACTGTAATTACTGCTATTTGATAATGTAATAATAGGCACCTAAGAAGTAGATTGCATGGAATCGTTTACTTCTCTGACTGCTCCGTTGGGTATTAAACTTCTAGAAAAAAAAGTGTACTCTGTCCAGATTGGGGAGTTCACCATGTTTATGCAAAACCACACTAAACCACAAGTTACATGATGCAAACATGGATGATCATGGCATATTAATACTCCTTATATTTTTCTGATAACAAATCATATAATATACTTTGCAATTGGAGCTACCAATTAAAAGATATGATTTTGGACATAATTTGCAAAAAGGAAAAATAAAACAGAAAAAGGGTGTGGTGGCCGGGGATCGTACTTGGGTCGGCCTGCAAAAGGGAACAAGGCCGCAGCCGCTGGGCTACAGCTAGGTTGGTGTTCGGTTTTTTGTGTGCTCCCATGTTTTCTAATCTGAATTATTGTGTATTACCTGTTCTGTAAAATTCCTGTACTCTGAAATTCATAATATCTTGTGTTGTCTGGTATTGGAAACACTGAAGATGATTTTTGTGTCCAGAAATTTTGAATCCTAATTCAGCAAATCATAATAATATTGAGGTGACTGATTGTGAGTCGATCGATTGATTTTCACAATTGGAACTTACGTACCTGTAATTCTGACATATCTCTAATGCATCATGGAAGTCCCTGTCACTTCAGCAAAGAATGAGGTCATGATAAAACTAAAATCTGCAACCATCAATCCAGATGACTGGAATATATATAAAGGGGACTTGCGGCCTCGCTACGGGAGAGCCGTTTTTGCACCCGAGCTCACATGCTTCTCTTATTTTCAATGAAAATAAAAAAATAGTAAAACATTATGAAAAATTCTGAAAACCATTGGAGGCATACACATATGCATTGTTCACATTCGTGCAAAATTTCGGAATGAAAAAAATTTCCTGCACAATGTACAAAAAAGACAAAATGAGTGGTCAAAATAGATCTAAAAACATGTTTTTAAAAACACTGATTTGTCTTTTTTTTCACAGAGCGCAGGAAATGTCTTTTCATTTCGAAAAAATTCACGAGTGTGAACAACTCATATGTGTATGCCTCCAATTTTTTCAGAATTTTTCATAATATTTTACTATTTTTTTTACTTTGTCGAAAAAAACAGGTGCATGTGAGCTCAGGTGCCATTGTGAATTTCCGCCTCGCTACTACCTTTTATCTCAGGTAACTATCCTCATTCATACTGCGTTGTGTGAGTGCTAGCCATTTCTATCAACCCTGGATATTTTTATGCATGTTTTCTATGATGCGAAAAATAGGACGAATGGTAGTTATGATAATGTTATTTGATCATGACTGTCTTTCACTGTCAATTTTTCCATTTCCGGTTTTGTCGGTGTCATGTAGTATTGATGCAACTAAAGAACTGCCAAATACAATGGATGATATTATATTATACGAGTTATAGTATATTATGGGGTAGAGATTCCCTACACCCGAGCTCCAGTGCTCCTGCCACTTTGAAAAAATCGAAAAACATATTTAGAAGTTTCAAAAAAAAATCTGGAAAAAATCATGTATGTTCGTAAGGATGTATACTACAAGCGTGCAAAATCTCAATATGAAATACTTTGTATTACGACCTACACAAAAATGAAAAATTTACAGATCTGATTATACTTAACATTGCATAGTTTTAAAATTTCAAATTTGTCATTTTTGTGTAGACTACAATATAAAGAATTTTGCATTGAGATTTTACACGTTTGTAGTATACATCCTTACGAACATGTATGCTTTTTTTTCAGAATTTTTTGAAACTTCCAAATATGTTTTTTGTTTTTTTTTAAGTGGCGGGAGCACTGGAACTCGGGAGCCACTGCTACTTTCCGTGTATTATGATGCCAAATACAATGTGTGTATATACATTATAGATTCTTATTTTTTCATTGGAGAATATGCTATTTTTTCTTACAATTCTTCTAACCGTTGACTTGCATATCATGTAAGTGTCAGAATTTGCTGCATACTTGGTGCTTATACATGTAAAAATCCACCCAGTGTTGTTGAATTTCAAGTGTAACAATAATGCGTAATCCATGCTTGCTGTTATAAGTACTGTTCTTTAATGGTTCAATTCGTGGATTTTCAGGCTTTCATCTTTCATGTGTGTGTCTTCTAATTTTATAGGCAGACACTTTGCATACTGACGAAGCCCCAGAGCATGCTCTGCTTATTCCATCATTCTCTCGAGAAATGCCTCAGACTCTGTCCATGGTCAAGTACCCGAGAAACAAAGCTCGGCATGCTGTAAATCATGTCAACCCACAAGATCTGATGGTGCTCTCCGGTTCGACAACTTCGTTCTTCTCCGACCAGCTCAAGAGTTGTTGTTGGACTTCTTTTGAGGAGGTCATGCTGGTTTGGCAGTGGCGGCGCGAGTGGAGCTAATTTGGCAGTGGCGGCACCAGTGGAGGTAGATAAAATATTTTAACATGTAAGGGTGAAATAAGGCTACGGTTGTACATATCG
The DNA here is from genome assembly GCA_012064385.1 of Puccinellia tenuiflora. Taxonomy (NCBI): domain Eukaryota; kingdom Viridiplantae; phylum Streptophyta; class Magnoliopsida; order Poales; family Poaceae; genus Puccinellia; species Puccinellia tenuiflora. The sequence goes on along the minus strand of QRDG01000438.1, from coordinate 544,867 downwards.
ATCAATTTTGGATCAAATTTGGGCCACGCCGATATTTTTTTCTCTCCCGATGCAACGCACGGGCATGTGTGCTAGTATATAATAATAGATAGATAGGTATAGATCTGAACAGCACAGTTTCTTTTTTTAACAAAGGGATCGATGGATCCCGGGTTTTTTTTTTTACATGATGGATCCCGACCTTGTTCGCTCTACCGAGCGCAGCGTCGGCTGGGCCGAGCTCTCGCTCGCGTGCCTGCGCGGCCAGGTTGTACGGCCCACGGCTGGAGAGAGAGAGGCGGCGGCGGGAGCGGGTTGCTAGGATGGGCTTCCTGGGCTGCGGGCCGCAAGCGGGAAGGACGCCAGCCTGGTCCGTTATCTGGGCAGCGGTCTGGCTTGGGCTGGGCTGCCGGTCGGCCGGGAAAAAATAAAAGAAATCATTTTCTTTATGGAAAAAACTGTAATTGATTTTTGGACAGGATTTTCTTCATAGAAAGGCATAAATTATAATTTTGAATGGGTACTTCTCCACTAAAATCCAAAAGTAAAATATTTAATTGAAGTATAATTATTTTTATTAAGCACCAAATTTGGAAAAATCAAATTAAGTTTCTTTTAATTCAAAGCAACTAAGCCATTTTCTCAATAAGTTTTGTTCTAAAAATGTTTTTAAGATTCGAGAAAATTGGTATGCTACATTTATCCACCCCTCCCCCTTTTGTTTTCTCTTAGTTTTTTATGTTGATTGGGCTACGGCTGTATGAAAGCTCAAAACTATTATCACGAAGTTGCTTTAAATTGGGATGATTCGATATGGACAATTTTAGCACATGGGATACCAAGAATTATCAGTATTAAACTCAAGATACTAAAATTAGATTTTAGTAAAGGTAGGCGGTATGTAAAAATTGTACTGAGATTGACCTGGTTTAAAACGAAAACAAGGTCAAAACCCATACATCACACGATTGATCGGACGAAACTGTGCAAAACTCACAACGACAAAACCCAGTCGCCGTCGCCGCCCCCGGATATGCTCCGCCCCATCAGCGGGAAGCTGCCACCGAGTCGTCGCCACCCCAGACCCACCGAGCCGCGACCGAATCGTCACGGCCGCCCCGGATCCATCACTCAGTCATTCTCGATTCGATTTTTCGGAAGATTTACGTAGGCTAGTGGTGATGCTCCCGCTTGCAACTACACGATCAATGGGCATCCCTATACAAAGGGGTACTATCTTGCCGACGGTATTTATCCTCCTTGGTTTACATTTGTGAAAACCTTCTTAAATACCAAGACTAAGAAGGAAATTCAATTTGCCAAGGCACAAGAGGCATGCAGAAAGGACATTGAGAGAGCCTTCGGTGTTTTGCAAGCTAGGTTTGCCATTGTTTGAGGCAGTGGCGGATCCAGGAATGAAGCACGCCCCGGGCCAAAAAAATTGGCACAAATGTTTTTAGTTAAAAAAAGTTCTTATAATAACCGTTTCGGTTACAATTACAAAGATAACATATATTTTCAAATCCATTATGGTGCAAGAGAGATGGCTAAAAACTAAAATAGTAGTATGGAATACAAAACCATGTGTTTTGAGGGCTCGCTCGGGCTACGGCAGAACAGAGCCTGCAAAGCTGACCGTTAAAACAAAAATCTGTTTTATCACTCGGCTTTGCGAGCTCTGTTGTTTTACCGCTCGACTTTACGGGCTCTGTTCCGCCGCAATCTGAACGAGCATTTAAAACCAGTTTTCTGCGCCCCTTATCACGAGTGAACCCGCCGGATAAGGAGTATGTTAGAGGTGCTCTAAATACATATCCTAATCCGACACCTCTCCTCAGCCATCTCCCACCGGCCACGCCGGCAAGATTGGCCTTGGTTCGGCCAAGGGGCGGATGCACAGCTGCCCAACCGGGTGCATATGACCCCGGTTAAAATGCAATTCCTTTATAAAATCGTATTCTTTCACCACATATACACCCAAAAAAAAGTTTTTTATGTGTTGTGCCACCCAGGTGCGATGTGGTTCCAGATACTCCAGCTCTGCCCTGGTTCGGCCCCGGGGTCAACGAAGTAGCTCTCAGTACTGTATAGGGATATAAAGCGGCGCCCGGTTCACCCCGCATCCTTTGCAAATTGAAAGAGCTTAGAGCAACTCCAGCCGGCCCCCAGGACGCCCCCCAGGGCACCTTTTTGGCCTTTTTAACGCCGGATAGAAAAAATGCTCCCAGTCGCGTCCACAGGACGTCGTTTTTCGCCGGATAAAAGCGAAATATTCCGCCGGCGTCCCCAACCCGAACCCAGTTTCCTGGGTTTCAGCTGGGGAGGCCGGCGATTCTCTGCATGCAAAAAAGGGCCACTGTCAGCCTCCCACCTCATTCTCTCTCCTTTTATTTTATCTCCCCACCCACTGGCCCACACTCTCTCTCCTCCTCCTATCCTCTCCTCTACCAACTGCGCTCGCACGGAAGACGCTGCCGTCCTTGCTGCCGGGAAGCCCTTCGAGCTCGCGCGCCGCCCCTCCAGCTCGTGCCGCGCCGTCCCTCGAGCTCGCGCCGCCGCCCGTCCAGCTCGCGATGTGCCGTCCCTCGAGCTCTTGCCGCCGCGTTGTCCCCTCGAGCTCCCGGCAGTAAGGACGTAGGGGTGCACGAGGAGGCGGAGGCGGTCGCCGTCGAGGACGCCCGCCCGCTTCCTCCTTTGCAGCGGGAGTGGAAGGCGTGGCGGCACGCCGGGAGGAGGCGGAGCTCTTCCTCGCCGCCGAACACGCACTGACACACGGCGGCCGCTTCCTTGCCCTGGTGGGCCACCGCGGAGCTGCGGACCTGCTCCTATGCGCCCCGCCGCCCCTCTTCCTCCGTCGGGCGAGATCGGCGGCGCTCCGGCCGTTGAGGAAGACCGCGGCAGCTACTGCGGCTCCTCCTCGTCCGTGCTGTGCGAGGACGGCGCCTCCGCCGCCGCAGCTGACGAGGCCGCCGCGCGCTGCCGGCTCCGCGCTCCTCCTCGTCCTTGCTGCCGTTCGATCTGAACCGGCCGGATCCGAGGCTGCCGCCGACGGCGACGAGATGGATGGCGCTGCAACACGGACGCCGGGACGAGCTGGCGTCGCTGCTGTCGGCGCGCTCGACCTCCTCGCGGCTTCGCCTTTCGGCACCGTCCTCCGCTCGCGAGTCGCGAGCTGCCGCCACGCGTCCTTTGCTGTTTGTTGGGTGGGGGCTCCGCTGGGAAACAGACCGCCCCAGGACGCCGACGTCCCCTTTTGCGCCGGCATATCGCGCTTGGGGGGCGCAACGGCTGGGTTGCTCTTAGTGTTAGCCGGAGCTATCCTAGACTAGTACAATTTGTGCTACCGAATGATTGTTGCGGGACTTTGCGGGATCCCGCTTTGACGCCCTTAGGGTCTGTTTGTTTGGGCTGCAGCTCTTGAGAAGTAGCTGTAGCTTTTGAGCTGTGGAAAAGCAGCTGTGAGAAGCAGCTGTTGGAAGCAGAGATTTGATGTTTGGCAGGAATACTGTTGGTAGCTGCAGCTGTTGGTTTTCTGTGTGAAATGTCTGGAATGCCCCTGAGTGCTGAAGATATTATATAAGTGCCGATTTGAAGCGAAATAATTATTTTTGACTTATTTAATTCATTAATACGATGTTTAGATAGCTAAATCATCTTAGTTTATCTATTTATATGTAATAACTGAAACACATATTTATCCAAATATAGAGCATTACATTTATCCAAAAAATCATAACACTTCACATATATCCAACCGAATTAGCTAATTCTAACCCTTTTTAACATAATTACCATGTTTAAAGGCTAAATTTTCTCATTTTACTTTTTTTAAACTAATTATTAACTCGTTTTTATTAAAATAATTGCAAATTCGTCCTTGTCACGTCAAATGTTGATATATATTTCTAAAAGTATCTAAGAACTTAAAAATAACTATGCGTACTGTGCGTTGCATGCATGCATCTCGTGTCGGTAGATTGCGTGCAACCTAGCTCAAAAAATAATAAAAAGTTGCATGCATTTGTGGTGCATGCTAGCAAAAAAATCAGTCACGAACACCTGAACGCATAGGCCAGCTGAGAGAAAATTAATTACATGCATTTGTACGCGCGATTGCCTGGGAGAAAGGGCTAGCCCCACCTACGTGCACTCGCCTGCGGACTTTGCGCGTGCGAAGCGAAAGGCGGGCTCACGGTGGCAGTCAGGTTGTAATTTTGGGCAACGGAATGGGTAAACACGAAAAACGATTCGGACTTTGAGTGCAAAGCTGCGGGAAGCGGCCGGAAGCACCCCCCGCCCTGCTTCCGCTGTCGTTCGCTCGGCCAGTGCATTTCTACGCAGCGCTTTTGGACAGTGCTTTTCAATCTGATGCTGTTTGTTTCCGCTTCCGCTTCTGGACCCTGAAAAGCAGTAGAAGCACAAGCACAAGCGCTAACAAACAGCCCCTTAGTACTGTAGGGGAGGAGAGAGATGAAGAGCAAAATGCGTTCCTTTTTTTTTATGCCTCCCTGTAGTACAACTGTAGTATCTGCTCATGGCAAAGTGCATTCCTCGTGAACACACATCCACGATCGTGGCAGTAGTAGTACGTTTACCAAGTCCACCATTGACGGATGTACCGTGGACGGTGGCACGTGCTCTCCATCTTTTCGCCGACCTTCCCGCTTTATTTACCTTTTCACTAGCCCGGCCCGCCTTTCTCCATCTGAAAAGACAATAAAAACGGCCACTACTGCTCGCACTCGCGGAGCCACGGAAACCCAAGAAAAGGAAGCAAAGAGAAGGTCCACAACGGGTCACACGCACACGATGATGTGGGACCTGCTACCAGTGACCACCAGCTGTGAGTGAGCCCTCCCGTCGAAAAGCAGCAGAGCTAGCCGAGGAGCAGAAGGCACGCCTCCACCTTTATTACCACCGCTCTCTATCCCCGGACACCTGCTTAACACCCCTCGCAGGAATTTTCCCCGACGGCAGCAGAAATCAGGGGAAGCAGAGCAAGCTGCAAAACGGGGTGCGAGCAGCGAGCGGGAGGCGAAGGCGTCCGGCATCATGGACTCTCGCAAGGAGGTACGACGAGCTTTTCCTCCAATACCTTCCCGTAGGCGTAGCTTGCTGGCTTTGTTTGTCTATGATTCTTTATTACGTTTCTCGGAGCCATCTTTGTCTGGCTCGATTAACCGAGAGCAACTGTGGTAGCTCATTTTCTTCGGCCGGCAATCAAGTTCACCAAAGAGAGTGGAACGAAATTTCACTCGGAGCGCACATATTTTGCTTTAGCTAAAATCTCCCACCCCAAGAAATAGAGCAGTTCTTGGCACAGTAGCCTGCTAGGGGCCGGGAGGATTACGGAGAAAAATTACATGGCTGGATCGATCGATCGCTCTAAGAAAGCTGCCCATGGCCGATTTCTTGCAGGAGCAGCAGGGGGGAGCGGTGGGGTGGATGACGGTGCCCACCTTCGGGGACTGGGACATGAAGAACGGCCCCGTGCCGGACTACTCCATGGACTTCACCAAGATCCGCGAGATGCGCAAGCAGAACAAACGCGAGCTCTCCCGGGCCAGCCTCGGCGGCGACGACGAACTCCTCGCCCAGCAGCACAAGGCGGCGCAGGCACAGCCCGCCAAGGCCGAATTCGCCCCGGCAGCCGACGACCACCACCGGCCGCTCCACACCGGCCACGACGATTCCCCCACGGTGAGAATGACTTAACCTGCTGTGACACTTTAACTCATACAGATACAGTACATACATGTCTTGTCTCCTGTATTCCCCCACGGCGAGAATGATCCTGGGCTAGTTAATTGGTGAATGAGAGAGCAAGGGCCAAAGCCTCCTCAGCTTTTTAGAATTTATTAGAAATGAGAGACAGAATATATTCGTCTAATTTCTTGCGTGGGTCGTGTGATCTGAGTAGCGTAGCATCACATCCATAAAATTGTCATCATCAGAAATTTAGGAGCAGTGTAACGACCTGTGGTGTGGTGACTCATCTCTTGTGGAAGATGGAAATAGTGGCCGAAACAGATGAGGCCATTTGCAGATAGCAATGGGTAGCAGTAGTAGTGCTTGTCACAACTTGGATGATAAGGACATGCCCATTAAGTTTTTTTTGTAGCCTGCATATCTGCATTCCTCTTGATTATTACTTTATTAGGTGTACCGATGTATGGGCAACGTCATTGTCCACTAGAGGGGTGAGAAGGCTATTGGGGGCAAAAGTAAGTAAACGGTGCTTTAAGGTGTACAATGCTATCAGTGGCAGGTTTTAGTAGCTTCAGCATTACAGTATGCTTTATTGGAGGATCGGGAATGTTAAGGAGAGCATTGCTCTCTGTATGATCACAGTTCCTTTTGTTGGTTAGATTGTAAAATTCGTTGATATACGGGTATGAGTGTGAGGAAATCCATATATCAATTAGGGAAGCAGCAGCTTTGAGGACAAATATCTGGATAGATTATGACTGACAGGTGGTTATACAAGTGTTCTTTCTGGGGAAGAGAGTGTTTGGTTGGATTATGTCAGCACTGAACTACTCACAAAGTAGTTGTTATATCCTTCAAAGCTAGAACTTGTATTTCTAACTTTTCCTTCACTGTGTGTAGTGTGTACCATAGTCCATATGAGTAACTGACTGCTGTTTAGGACTTCATTTTGCATCATGCACTAACATTAGCTGCTCGTTTTATTTCTAGGGAAGGAAGAAGTTCCTGAGCTATTTCCAGTGCTGTATCAAAGCCTGAAGGATTGTGTACCATGCTTGTGAAAATCACAGTTCATAAGCCTACGCAAATAGCTTCTTAGGTTTGTTCAGTATTGTAAAGTCCGCATAATGTTCAGTCTGTAACCCTGTCCTTTTGTGAAGGGGTCGAATTGTGAGAGATAAAAGGCTCATCTGTTCATACTGTTTTTCTTTTCAAATGGTATGCAACTTCTAGTGCAATATAATATGCAATCTTTAGAGGGAGGATTGAACCTGAAACCCTGAAGGTGCGTGGTTGATTTGGATGTTCGGTCTGATTATAATTTGCGCAGATTCGATGTTGAGTGGCTGTCCTATTCTGCCTGTGCTAGTAGTTCTTATTGACTTGTCTGCTTTTCTCCAACATGGAAAAGGCCGTGTTGTACACGTAAAATAATTTGTTCCTTCTACGGCAGCTGTACAAAAGATCTACAACAAAAACTGCTTGTCCGTTACCACAAGTCTTCCCTGTGTGAGCACAAGAAAGGGACATGAGCTTGAATTTTGTACTGTTTGTGAGATTATCTGCTCTCAGGTTTCAGTATATTTTTCCGTTCTTTTTTTCTGGTACATCATTACATGCTGAAGTTAGCAGAAAATGTTACTGTATACTGTCTATCAAGTACTGGTCTAAGCAGTTCTGTTGCACCATGCCTTGAGATCCGGTGAGCCCATAATGCCTCGGACAGTACCTCATGCCACCTTCTCGGGTAGTCTTGTACTTTCTTCTTAATCAACTTGATCAGAATTTTGTTGCTTGACTCGGCTTGTCCATTGGCTTGAGCGTAATACGGAGATGAGTTGAGAATCTTGATCCCGAGTGACTCGGCAAACTTTTTCACCTCTTTAGCCATGAAGGAGGTACCTTGATCTGTAGTGAGAGTCTGCGGGATACCGAATCTTTGGACAATATGCTCTGTGATAAATTGAATTACCTCCTTGTGGGTCATATTCCTGAGGGGTACTGCTTCGGACCACTTGGTGAAATAATCAGTAGCAACTAACACAAACCGATGCCCTTTGGATGAAGTCGGGTTTATCATACCAACAAAATCCAGCGCCCATCCTCGAAAAGGCCACGGCTTTATTACCGGATTAAGAAATGAAGCCGGCACTAACTGAATATCTCCGAATTTTTGGCATGCTTCACATCCCTTGTAGTATCGGAAGCAGTCATTAATCATCGTCGGCCAATAAAATCCGGCTCGTCTGAGCATCCACTTCATTTTGTGAGCCGACTGATGTGTCCCACATAAACCGTCATGTACTTCTCCCATGGCAACACGAGATTGATCTTCATCCAGGCATTTAAGAAGAAGACCATCAGCTGTTCGGCGATATAAATCGTCATCTATCAAAGAATATTTAAAAGCAAGCCTCCGAACAGCCCTATCCATTTTCCGACTCGGATTCTTCAAATAATCAACGATAGGTGTCCTCCAATCAGCTGACCGGGTTTCTCCAGGTTCCTCCAGAGCCGAATCAGATAACCCGGCTTTTCCTCCGGCTTCCATGTTGTAGATAACAGCTAGCACCGGCTTCCCTGTTGTGAAAAATATTCCTCTACCGACATGATAGCCTGATGCCTGCTATGCCAACTTGTTAGCAAGCCAGTTTTTCTGCCTGGACATATGAGATATAGAAAAGTAATCCAAAGTCGATATGATATCCAGGCATCTGTCAAGATATATGTTGAGTGATCCACTATTGCACTGGAAGATCTTGGCCACTTGTTGGACAATAAGCAGTGAATCACCATATGCCTCAACATGAGTTACCCCTGCGTCATTTAAAATCTCCAATCCGAATAGAAGAGCTTCGTATTCGGCTTCATTGTTAGTGCAAAAATAATCAAGACGACAAGAGGCTTCAAAGATAGTACCGTGGGGTGAAATGTACACAATGACGACCCCTTGTCCGCTACTGCAAACTGAACCGTCAAAATAAGTTTCCACGGTACAGCCGACACAACATTTAAGTCGGTTTCTTGCTCCAGGTCAATCCGATGTTCGACGATGAAGTCGGCTACAATTTGGCCTTTCATGGATTTGAGAGGTTCATAGGCCAAATCATATTCAATCAACCCATATGCCCATTTGCCGATTCGTCCACTGAGAATTGGCCTATGTATCATGTGTTTGAGGACATCGGTCTGACTAAGAACTTTGCACTCACTAGATAAGAGATAATGGCGCAATTTGGTGCAAGCAAAATAAAGGGATAGGCACAACCTTTCCACAAAGCTGTACCTGGACTCGGCATCCAGTAGTCGCCGACTTAAGTATGTGATGACGTATTCCTGTCCTTCGGCCTCTTGAGTTAAAGTTGCCCCAATCACCTTTTCCTCGGCAGCAATATAAAGCCGGAACAGTAAACCACGAGCCGGTTTCCTCAGAACCGGAGGTTTAGACAAGCAAGCTTTTATTCTTTCAAATGCCTCTTGCTGCCTTGCCCCCCAGGTGAACTCGTCATCATTTTTGAGCCGAAGTATCTGTGCGAATGCATCAACTTTTCCAGACAAGTTAGTAATAAACCTTCTCAAATAATTTACCTTGCATAGAAATTTCTGCATGTCCTTTTTACAAGTCGGTGCCTGTACTTTCTGGATAACTTCAATCTTTGCCGGGTCAATCTCTATGCCGGATTCATGTATGATAAAACCGAGAAACTTCCCAGCCAACACACCAAAAGCACACTTCAACGGGTTCATCTTGAGCCCATACTTCCTCATCCTTTCAAATGCGAGGCGTAAGTCGGCCAAATGATTTAACTCGCCGTCCGACTTAACGACCACGTCATCAATGTACACTTCCAGTATGACTCCAAGAAGATCGTGAAATATTAAGTTCATCGCTCTCTGATATGGGCACCGGCATTTTTCAATCCAAAGGTCATTACTGTCCACTCGAATAGACCAACGAACCCGGGGCAACGAAACGCTGTCTTGGCTGAGTCCTCTTCGGCCATGAATATTTGATTGTATCCCGCGTTTCCGTCCAGAAAGCTGATGACTCGGTGTCCCGAGGCATCATTGATAAGCATGTCGGCTATTGGCATAGGATATTCATCTTTGGGCGTAGCTCGGTTTAGATCTCTGAAGTCTATGCATGCCCTGATCTTACCGGATCCTTTCTTCTCGACTGGCACAATATTGGAAATCCATTCGGCATATTTGCAAGGCCGGATAAAATTGGCCTTTAGAAGCCGGCCAATCTCTTCTTTGATCCGGTCATATATCGCTAGGTTGAATTTGCGAGCCGGTTGCTTATATGGCCTGAAACCGGCTTTTATCGGTAACCGATGCTCAACGAGCTCTCGGCTTAACCCGGGCATCTCGTGGTACTCCCAGGCAAAGCAGTCCACGTATTCCTTTACTAGCGTGATTAACTCGGATTTATAATCGGCTTACAAATGTCGGCCTGGGAACAGTGCCATCCCCGATATCCACTTCTTCGAGCGGGTCGGCCGACGTAAAACCTTGTCCCAACTTATCCATGTCGTCCGGTTCTTCAATTGCTTCGCGCATATCGTTCCTTTCTGCCCGATACTTGTTCAGACGCTTATGCAACCACTCATCGTTGTTGGGATCCATTTACTTGAGTTGCAGCCGATTACCTCCAACCGGCTTTAAGGATGTAACGCCCCGAGATCGGTACTATGCAGATTTTGAGCGTTCCAGCCAACTCCGCATAATAACGATCCTAGGACGCCCACCATGCATAACGTGCACGTCGCAACACACACGTTATGCGGGTGGAATTGTGATAACATTACAACAGTTCTCGATGGAACCCACAAAACAACATATATACAACGACTCACCGAGTCAAAAGCAAAAGATACAATACAAAGATCCAAATAACAACGGAAGCGGGTAGCGTTCGACTACGGACAAGATACAAATTGGACTAAGAGTCCTGAAGATAAGCAAAGGCACCATATCCCTGCCCAGGCCAAGCCTAGCCGGAGGGATTCCCAAGCTAACGTCGTCAGACTTCAAACTTGTTGGCTGCATTGGAATAGCAGCCCCGAAGGGGTCAGTAATAGTAGAAGTACTGGCAAGTAATACTCACAAGATATCAAAGCTAGAATTCCGGGGGAAAGAGGGTTAGCGATTGAGGCGGCGGCAAGCAACACTAACAACTTATAGAGACACGCTACAACCTTCGTTTAATAAAGAGAAGGTAAGAGAGCGCATAGGTAACCAACTATGCTAACACCAAACATACCCAGCCAATTCCTTACCAGCCCGGTTAACCACGAGTAGCAAGCCCAAATGCATTCACACAGTTGGCAATTTTATAGGTTATTATTCAATTAATCTATCTTACTAGTCAAGTTATTATTATCAGGTGTAGGTTATCTATGATCTTGTTAGCCAGCATCATCACCAAGTCGTCCATAACCGCGGACACGGCTTTTCGAAAAGATTTAACCCTGCAGGGGTGCACAAATGTAACCACATGCACTTCAACCCTTGTTGCCAGCTATTAGCACACTTCCTAAGGTGTACCGGCAGGGTATCCGACGCTACACTTTCCTTCACTACAACACTAGTCCAGGGAACCACCTAGCTAGGTCTTGCCCACCTTGAAAGTCCGGCCGAAGCTCCGAGGTGGACCTAACCGTTTGCGACTACGGCTAGGTGACACAAACTACCATGAGTTGGTCACTTCGCATCATACCGCAAGCCCTACCGTAAGTAACCATCACGTATAAGTCCCGGAGGCGTCCCATCCGTACCTGCATCACAAATAAATAAAGCGTCGCGCAAATGGAAACACCCGAACTACTTGTGGGGCCCTGGACAAGGCTGCAGATCCGGTACTAGGTCGAGGGGAGTCCCATTTCCTCCCACATGTGGGTAGTGCGCTCAGTCTTGGATCAGAGGACAAGAACTCGGGTCCTAGGCGACACTAGCAGAACAAAACGCCACGATTGGCCTTCCGCCGGTGCCTTATCTCTATTAATTATATCCCATCACCAAACATTATAGATTATCATGTGAATTTAACCCAACTATCATATTAAAGCATAACTAGAACAAGACTCGAGCAAAACAACCTAAGCATGCACTACGACTCGCAAGGCCAACAAGATAAACAAGCAAAAGGTTAATAGGATGTGGGGGTGTGGCTTATCATGGCTGCAAGGTAAACATGCAAATAGGATCGAGACACAAGCATCGCAATATATGGCTAGCAAGGAACAAAAGATAGGAGGTGTAAGAGACAGAAATCAAGCAAAGATAGCAAGTGAGTATCACTTGCTTGCAATCCGGTAGAGGTAGCAGAACCTGTCGTTGCTCACATCAACTCAACGTCCTATTCCCGAAAAAGCAGCGAACACCGGAAACACAAAAGATGCATTTTACTTCTATGGCAAAAGAAGCGGCATGTTGATGACATGATGCATGACAAATTAAATGTGATTCAATTTTATTTCCTAACACATGGCAAATCATTTTAAATGGGATCAGTGCATAATATAGATGCACCGGACAAAACCCCATAATTCTGTTGATTTAATTCGGCTAAAAGGATAAAGGTGCGAGGTTAATTAATGATGCATGATTTTATAAGATACGCATATGGGTAGATAGGGCTAGGGTTGGGGTCACACATCGGGTCGAGGAAACTTCGGATTCGGAGAGGAAGTAGTCGAAGTAGTCGTCGTAGTCGAAGTAGTCGAAGTAGTCGTTCGTCCGGAGTCGAAGTAGTCGATGTCGGGGAAGTAGTCGTACTCGGGTCATCGTCGTGGCGGACCTTGGCGTTCCGGGCTTCGGGGTCATCGGGGTCCCACGGTGGTCGGGGGTCGGAGATCTTGGCGGGTTCCGGTCGGGGAAGCTCTTGTCGTATCGTCATCGGGTTCATGGCGGGTCGTCGTCGAACGGGCACCGGTAGTCGTTCACGGTCGTCGTGGAAGTAGCCCTTGTCGTATCCTCACGGTCGGGTCGCCGGCTTCACGACGGAAACACATCGGGAACGGGAAACGTCCGGATCGGAAACGGAGAAAACATCGGGGAACGTCCAGGCTTCACGACGGGGGAACGAACACGAAGGCGGCAATGGGCACAACAGCGGCAGCAGCAGCATGACACAGCACGGAAGCAAGCGTCGGGGACGGGAACGAGCGCGACCGTCGGGGAACACAACACGAGCTGCGGGGACGGACACAGCTCGGAGACACCAGCAGGTGGCCACGAGCACGCACGGAGGTGCAGGAAGAGGTACGGCTCGGGAGGAGGGCGAGGAGGTCAGTGATGGGAGGAGTTGGCCGGCCGGAGAGTGGGGGCCATGGCCGGTGCGGGTCGGGGCAGAAGATGGGGAGGGAGGCGCAGGAGGCCGGGGAGAGGAGGGGGTCGACGTGGGAGGGGAGAGCCGGGAAGGAAGGGGCAGCGGCCGGCGGGGAAGCAAGGGGAGAGAGGGAGCGGCGGACGGAGGTGGGGCTGGCCGGGGGGAGGCCGGGTGGTGGCGGTCGAGGGTGGATGGGAGAGGAGCAGCAGGGGGCGGCCGGAGCTGGCCATGGTCGGAGGCGCTGCTGGGGGCGCGAGCTAGGGCGGCCGGCGACGGAGATGCAGGCGGCCAACGGCGCTGAGAAGAGGAGAGCGGCAGGTTCGCGGTATTCGGTGGGAAGGAGCCGGGGAGAGGACGTCGGCGCAGAGGAGCTTGGGGATCGACGGGCTCGCGTGCGGGTGGAGGAGAGGATGCGGCCGGCGGCGGGCAGGTGAGGTGCGGGTGCGGGGAGGAAGAAAAGAACGACCACGGGAGAGAGAAAAAGAAAAGGGAAGCTAAGAAAAGAAAAGGGAAAAGAAGGAAGAGAAGGGGGGAAAAGAAAAAGGGAAGGGGTGGAAGGACCCGTTCGCAAAACGACGAATAGGTACGAGGGTGGCTGCAAAAAGGCAGGGGTAGGAGGAAAAGAGCCAGGGCAGGAATTAGGGGTTTGGAGGCTAGGTGGGTTTGGGCCGGTTTGGGCTACTCTCTCGCTCGCTCAAATTTATTTTTCTTTGCAAATTAATTTCGGCAAATAATTTTGGAAACGGAGACGAACGTCTCGGTAAAATATTTTCCGACAATTTTAGCAAAAATAAAATAGGGTTTAATAAAAATAGTTTTTGTTGCCAAAATATGCGATGCGCATGATGCTGATGTCATGATGATGCAAAAAAGTAAAACAAGCAAATCTAATTTGGGGAAAAAACCTCGGGGCATTACAAAGGATACTGGCACGAATCCGTCCTTGGTAGCACTCAGGAAATCGAACCCGGATAAATCACGTCCCGAAAGACATGTGACATTGGAGTGTTGCCAATCAACAATGGACTCGGCTAAAGCAATACATGCCGAGTTATCAGCATGAACGATTTCAATCTCATCGTCGATCCATTGCACAAGTTGCTGGTACATGGTAGATGGCACACACTGATTTGCATGGAGCCAATCTCGTCCGAGTAACACATTGTAATTCCCTTGCACCTCAACAAATCTATCAATCGTACTATTTCTCAAATCAACATACTCTTGAAGTATAGGGTAATTTGTACTTCAGGAAATGCGGTAAATTAGATTTTTGGATTTTGAATTCGAACTCGTGACTTCATCCTAATTCAATCATAGTTTGCTTCCTTTTATTCACATTTTCTCTTGGAACAAAATCACACTATAATGGACACACTATTCTTTCTAATAGTGATAAATATCGACCAACATGACAGAAAATTGTAGCTTTTCGCCCAAAATTTACAAAAAATATCGGAACTATTTGCTTTCGTGGTTTTTCATGATTTTCATAGTGGGGTTTATCAAGTTACATATATGGCATGTAAGTAAATTTTGAATCGGAGAGAAATAAAAATAAATAATTTTATACTAAATTTTTATACTCTAATTTTTCTTACAACATTTTTTAGCAATATTAGTTATAGTGTTATTTTTATACACCTTTATGTATATCACTATAAATCATGGTTGTGCCAAAATAAATTGTAGTTTGTAGTAAAAGTTCTCCTTGAGATATTTTTTCAGGGTTGCATCAAATATATACGTATACATATTATTTGTATATATGTAGGTGTGTTGGTGTATATATCTTTAATACCCTCAAATTTAAAGCATACAATCGAGAAAATATCTTAGTATTGATTCTCGTGTACTCTTGGTAAGTATAATTGTATAGATTTTTAGAGTATAAATTGAAAGGCCTAGTGGTTTCTTATTATTAATAAGAATAGGTTGTGTGCATCATTCTAATGTAGAGGTCGGGGGTTCGACCTCAGTTTCTAAAAAAATAAGTTGTTTATCTTTTTTAGAATAAGTTGTTGGTGCATATAGTTGAGTCTATTACATTAATATTGTATGCTTGATAAATTAAATGCTAGTTTTATTACACATTTATTCAAGCCTAAACCGTAATTGTTTTAAATCTCTTATTCACCCCCACTGTAGGAGACATCTCGATATTTCACTTGGGTTCTCAGGGAAGTTGTTGCAACAACGAGAGAATGAACAAAAATGGCAGGAAGGTTCTACGCACGACGTTGACAACGAAGAACGGCAACGGTTGCATCGGCTGTTATGGGACTTGTGAGGCACAAGAGAGAGAGAGAGAGAGAGAGAGAGAGAGAGAGAGAGAGAGAGAGAGAGGAGGAGGCAGGGGGAAGGTGAGTGAGATTGGAATTTTTAATCTAGGGTTAGAAAGGATCGTCTGTAGGTAATTTCATGTAGTTTGAGCATTGAATATTGTTACGCATATATAACGTTTGTGGTTTTTTATGATCTACTAAATCAAAAGTCGGATATACCGATTTCTGGTGGATTTTTTTAGGTACATTCTTTTTCTCTGGTTGCTTGTCATATACTTTTAATCTATAATAATGTGGATTTAAACTAGGTGGATGATTTTCAAGCATAAATCATAAATATTCTAGGATAAATTACGTGCACCAACAACTTATAGCAAAGTAAACAAGATATAACAACTACAAGAACAAGCTAACAATTAAAACTCGATACAAGATATATTAATAGTAGCAAGCATGAATTGCGGAAAGTAAAGGGGACTTGATACAAGTAATGTATTTACTCAAGTTCGTATATCCACTGATATCATATTCTCCGTTGGAGCGGTGGTGCCAAACCTAGACCCCCCCCCCCACCAACGTAGCCACCTTCTACCTTGAGCTCACCACACCAAGCATGAGATTTTCCACTATAGCTAGTTTCTTCCTCCACCCTAGAGATGACAAGCTCCACGATCACGTCACAACTCACGTTTGCCACTTCACAACCATTCACGAAGGGGTCACCAAGCCAAGAACCACCAAACCGTATACAAAGTGATGGCCTCCAAGAGTAACAGTACAAGCTCTTGAACTTTCACTCGATTAGTGATTATATGGGGCTCAAACCAATGCACCAAATGCAAGGCAAGAGTACATGAGTGCCCATACCCCTCTCCATCTCAAATCTCACCCAAAGCTCTGAATGTTATGGAGAGATGGGAGAGGAGAAGAACAAAGCAAGCAACAAATGCAAAGCAAGAAAAAAAATGCTCAAATACCTCTCGCAAATCTCGCCCAAAACAACTAATACTATGGAGAGAGGGTAGAGGAGAGGAACAATGGAGGAGGTCAACCAATGCTTTACCTAACTGCATGCATCCCCCAACTTCGGCCAAGCGATTACCCCACTCCGGCCATCGCGTGCCTCCCCTAGGTCGGTCGTGCGGCTCTGGCGACGCCTCCCCTATTTCGACTGTGTGGCATCGCTCGCGGTGTAGTCTCACTACAACTTGCTAGGAGCAGGACGGAGGTGGAGTGTCGGGTGTGTGTGCAGAAATCGAGCGCTCTAGTGATGTAAGAAATGAGGACATGATTGCTTTTTCATGTTTATGTTCAAGGCTTCTATTGTACGAAAGGAGGATGTGATTATAGTTTCTACATTTCTGAGGCCCCGATGGTATTTTTAGTTTATATGGTTTCAGATTTGGCTAACCTGTTTAGAGTATTGCTGTAAAAGTAGAAACTTTTCTGAGTAGCCAAATCATCTATCTCCTTTAGACATATTGAGTTTGAGTATTCAAAATATAGTTATGTTGTTGGAGATGCTCTAAAGATTTGATATTTCTTTATTGGAAATGGACGAGAGGGACCTCATAAAAACTAGGTGACGTTAGGCTGTACCCATCAAACTGGTACCTCTGATTTTGTGTATGTGTACACGTTTATTAACATGGAAACAAAAGGCAAAGAAGCTTTGCAAATTTTTGTTCCTAATATGGTAACATGCACGCTTGCAGCTACGCAACAGCTCAATGTATCTATTCGATTAAATCCGATGGAAGAAGATGCTAAGCCCGCCGTCGCCGTGAGCTCCCAGCCATCCGATGGGCTCCACGAGGTGGAACGACTCCGCATCGGACGATCCGACGATCCTCTCAAACCTGCCCCGGAGGTACTCCACCCCTCCACCGGTAAGCCGCCCCGCGCCGGCCGTCACGGCCCAGAGCTTCTCCATCGCCCACCCCTCCGCGTCCGACGGCGCATCCCGCCTCGCCGCGAACCCCGCGCGCCCGCCGTTGCAGTACACCAGCCACTTCGGCGACTCGAGGAGAGCGCCTCCGCTGCCGGCCCAGTCCCGCTGGCATTCGAGCACGATCCTGCCCGCGGCGGCGATATCCGTGCCGGCGAGGCCGGCCGGCAGGTCGAGCACGAGGAGCGGCGTGGGTGCCGCTGCGCAGTCCGCCGGCGCCGCGTGCTCGTGCAGGAAGAGGCGCACGCGTCGGTCGCCGGTGGAGGGGATGAAGAGCGTGCCGCGGACGACGGCGGGGGAGGAGGCGGAGGCGCAGGCGGGCGCCGCCGGGGAGAGGCCGAGCGCGGCGTGACACGGTTGGAGCGTCGAGGCGAGGAGGCACCGGCCGATGCGGGACCACCACGCTGACCACGCGACGTGGCAGCTGTGGCGCACGTCCCCCTCCTTCTCCGCGCCGCCGCCGCCGTCTTCGACGACGGGCACGACAGCCGGCGGCATGTGTGCGCTGGTCTCCGCAGAGGAGCCGCCAGAGGGGTATAAAACGTGGAAGGATAATCTTTGGAGGGTTTTAATTAGGGTTTGAGATCGACGAACCGAGATGATCGAGAGTTCGGTATGATAAGATACATGTGTTTCCTGATTTGCATGCATGCAGATGCAGATCGTTTTGGCAGGTAGGTATAGCGCTTGACGTGTCTGGCATTGGCTCCTTTGATACAAATCCAAACCCGAAACCTCGTCTCTCGCGTGCCCCCGACTGGCCGCCTTTAATCCATGGGGACGGCGGCGGCTAGCCGGCGACAGCCCTGAAAATTATCCTCGCCCACATACGGCCACCGATTTCATTTGGAATTACTTTTTTTTTTAAAATCAAAACCACTACTAGTACACTTTGTCCTGAGATGTTTTGCAAAGTTTGATTTTTCCTCCTCCGCATGTGTTGTTTGAAAGGCGCTAGATGCATACAGCTATATATTATGGACGCGACTACAGAGTGCCCAGGCACCCGTTTGCGCTACAGGGTGCCCCCTTGTCTGAATTCCCGAAATGGAAAGCGCTGTCCCGCCTTGCCAAAAATGGAAAGGATCACCTCCCGCCTAGTGGTTTGCGCGCTTGCCGCGCGATGGGAGCTGATGTCCAAAAAGAAAGTGGTCCCAAACCCATTTCAAGCTGAGAACTTTTTGGCACGGGAGAGCACGCGCGCCCCATCGTCAGATCTCGGGTCCCGACCCAAACCGGATGGTAAGAAACTCTACAGAAGATCCCAAACAAACCGTGCTTGCTCTCTTCTTCCTCATGCCGCCGACAGCAGGAAAAATACTTGGAGAAGAGTCTTGTTACAGCAGAAAATACATTTAATTGAACATGGGAAAAAGAGAAGAACAACGAGATGCACCCCAATAGGCGCACAGAAGTGAAAGCAAAGATCCTGAAGAATAGGTAAGCTCTACGTAACACAACCTGATCTTGACCCTAAATTACATCCCGACGATGCAAAATATTTTTCAGGAAAACTGTTGTGTAATCACACGCAATTTCAGAAAAAATTGAAGCTGTTCTTACATCTCGTACAAAACAACAAAGCAAAAAATACATCCCAAAAAACAAACATACACCAAAGTTACACCCCAATGATTGTTCAAAATAAAAAGTTACATCCAAATTGCAAGAAGAAAAATTCAACTCATACACCGGTATCCCTAGATGTAAGAAAATATATAGAAATTACATCTAGTGCTGAAAAGTTATATGCCAATAATTATTCAAAATATGAAAGTTACATCCAGTATCAAGACGTCCAACTCTTGCACCTTGATCTTTCGTTCCATCAATCTAGATGTAAGAAAAAATATACAAATTACATGTAGTACTAGAAAAATTACAACCCACCAAGACGAATAGAAAATCTCACCTTCCCCTGAGGTTGTTGGAGTGGAGGAGCCGCCCCCACCTCTGTCAAGTGCTCCGCCACCAGATCCACCTCCCAGTTAGCACTAGGAGCAGGCGGTTCGGGATCCGCCTCCCATCTTCCTCCTACGCCACCACAAAATCCGCTGCATCCACCTGCATCGTCAACACTAGCGAGCATTAATTTGCTCGCCATGGAGGAGACAAGCAGCAAGATGGGGGAGGCCACGGATCACCACTCTACGCCGCCAGGGTGTTTGGGGGGTTGAACTAGGGCTTAGGGTGGCTGAGAAGAGGGTTAATGGCGGGCTCTTGGGTGTGCGTGCGGGGAGGGTGCGGCGGGGAAGGCGCCCAGGCAAGCGGAAGGCGGCGGCGAGCGTGTGGAAGAAGCTGCGGAGATCTCTGCTCGGTGGAGAGAATGAAGATGATGGGGAATGGGATTCTGTCTGCGTGGTCTTTTGCGTGAGCGTTGACCCGTGGATAAAAGGCCCACATGGGCATCTCCTTGCCGCTTTGGCTCAACCGCGTGATGTTGATCCGAGGGCGACCAGGCGTGCGCACTGTGTATGGACGCGAGCGTGTCCACGCATTAGTTAGATTTTGCGATATATTATTAGTAATTTACAGTACAAGGCAAATCCAACATCGGCAAAATAAACCACAGTCCACCTGTCTTGCGATATTATCTCCAGTTCTTCACAATCCTATCACGACAAGTGATGAATCCTAGATCGGTTTGACGGGTGGCTTAGAGCATCCACAATGCATTGGCGCTTAATTTGGTGCTTAAGTATTAAAAATAAATCAAACTAGCTAAAATCAGTAGCAGTTGAAGGTGGTTATTCCGGGAAGCAAAACGGTCTGTATCCCTCGGAGAGAAAAGCTAAAGCGTCGGACACAATTGTTTGTGTTGATGCCGTAACAGACGCTAGGATTTGATTCCGTAACTGGCCGGGTTTCCGATCCTAGCGTCGGCATCGAAGCAGCACGCTGTGGACTACAGGAATGGCGTGCTACGCCGACGGCGCCAGCGGCTACGCAGACGACTTTTTGTCGGGGCCGTCAGCGTAGGGGCCGAGCTAGGCTGCCCAGACTAACCTTCGGCGTACAGGGCTACGCCGAGGGCAACGCCGGCATAGATTTTTTTTTCTATTTTTCATTTAATATGGAATAATTCATATCTTTTAATCCGTAAATCAAAATTTAACAAATAAAATGTCTAAATCGATTAGAAAAATGAGAGGATTCCAAATATGACAACGATATCATCTTTTGCATCACAAAAACTCATTTAACTAGGTGAAATTAATTTCGGAAAGTCGGCATAAACTTATTTAACTAGGCGAAATTAGGTAGAAATCAAGAAAAATCCTAATACTTGGGGACTATCCATCAAGTTTGGATTACTATTTGTGAAAATTAGATGGGTGCCATTTTGCACCATATTTGTTGTATTTGGTTCACAAAAAAAGTCATTTTTGCCACTTAAAAAAGGAAAATGATATTTATAAAAATAATTTAAAAATCCCTTCGGAACCATTGTTTCCTATACCAAGATACACCTATTTGTTGAATATGAGAACTTTATCACAAACTATGCTGTGGGAATAGTCATAACTTGGTCATTTGGCTTGAAACTTATAGATGTTTATACACGATAGATCTTTTCGTGAAGATTTTTTTGAAGAATTTGTCAAAAATCAAGTTTATAATTTTTCATAGTAACTAGGACACATAAAAGGACTCCATGCCAGAGGATATATATTTTTTGAGGGTTTTTTCACTTTATTTGATTTTTTCAAAAAACGGTCAAAATGGCCACCATGACTATTGATTGAAAGAGGTCAAATTTTATAAAACTATTAATGTTTCTGAGATATAACCACTAGTTGTGTACCTTAAAATGATTTAAAAAAAATTCAGACCAAACTATCAAACACTTGTAGTTCAAATTTGGATTACTTTCGGAAAATCGGCATATAAACTCATTTAACAAGGTGAAATTAGGTAGAAATCAAGAAAAATCCTAATACTTGGGGGCTATCCATCAAGTGTGGATTACTCTTTGTGAAAATTAGATGGGTGCCATTTTGCACCATATTTGTTATACTTGGTATAGAAAAAAAGTTATTTTTGCCACTTAGAAAAAGGAAAATGATATTTATAAAAATAATTTGAAAATACCTTCAGAACCATTGTTTCCTATACCAAGATACACCTATTTGTTGAATATGAGAACTTTATCACAAACTATTCCGTGGGAATAGTCATAACTTGGTCATTTGGCTTGAAACTTATAGATGTTTATACATGATAGATCTTTTTGTGAAGATTTTTTTGAACAATTTGTCAAAAATCAAGTTTATAATTTTCATAGCAACTAGTACACATAAAAGGACTCCATGCCAAAGGATATCTTTTTTGAGGGATTTTTCACTGTATTTGATTTTTTTTCAAAAACGGTCAAAATGGCCACCATGACTATTCATCGAAAGAGGTCAAATTTTCTAAAACTATCGATGTTTATGAGATATAACCACTAGTTGCATACCTTAAAATGATTTAAAAAAATTCAGACCAAACTATCAAACACTTGTAGTTCAAATTTGGATTACTTTCGGAAAATCGGCATAAATTCATTTAACTAGGAGAAATTAGGTAGAAATCAAGAAAAATCCTAATACTTGGGGACTATCCATCAAGTGTGGATCACTCTTTGTGAAAATTAGATGGGTGCCATTTCGCACCATATTTGTTGCACTTGGTTCACAAAAAAGTCATTTTTGCCACTTAGAAAAAGGAAAATGATATTGATAAAAATAATTTGAAAAATCCCTTCGGAACCATTGTTTCCTATACCAAGATACACCTATTTGTTGAATATGAGAAATTTATCACAAACTATGCCGTGGGAATAGTCATAACTTGGTCATTTGGCTTGAAAACTTATAGATGTTTATACATGATAGACCTTTTTGTGAATATTTTTTAGAACAATTTGTCAAAAATCAAGTTTACCATTTTTCATAGCAACTAGTACACATAAAAGGACTCCATGCCAGAGGATATCTTTTTTTGAGGTTTTTTTTACAAAAAACAGTCAAAATGGCCACCATGACTATTCATCGAAAGAGGTCAATTTTTTAAGTTTATATATGTTTATGTGATGCAAAAGATGATATGGATGTCATATTTGAATTCCTCTTATTTTTCTAATCGACTTAGATATTTTATTTGTCAAATTTTGATTTACGGATTTAAAGATATGAATTATTCCATATTGAATGTAAACAGGAAAAATAAAGTAAAATTCATTTTATTGTTATTTATTCAAAGAATATTATTATATAATCATTGTTATTTATTCAAATATATTTTTTAAATTTAAACTTAAAAAAGTGTAACATCATGACCTAGGGGTTAATATGATTGATAGGATACTAATATTCGTAAGTTCTAACATCTCATTTGGAAGCTAATTTGGAAAGAACATAAAGGTTAAGCGTGCTGGGTTGGAGCAATTTAAGGATGGGTGACCTAGTGGGAAGTTTGACCAGGATAAGTAGTTTGACCTGAGATTAAGTGTGAAATCATAGATTAAGTATGTGGCTAAGTAGGAAATTTCAGAAAAGAATTAAAAAAAGAACTAAAAAAAGAATTTAAAAAATTAAAAAAAGTTTTTAAAAAAATTATAAAATTGAAAAAAATGCCAACGGCAAAAAAAAATTAAAAAAAGTTTTTAAAAAATTAGAAAATTGGAAAAAAAACGTAGACCTACGCCGACGGCAAATGTGTCTACGCCGAAGCCATATTACGCCGACAGACGTACGCCGAGGGCAGCCGTCAGTGTAGCTTGTGCCGACGGCTAAAAGCCGTCGGCGTACTGCCTGTTTCCTGTAGTGGGATGCTCTTATAGTGTTGAAGATGGTAGCGCTTCTATGGGTTTGAGATTGCTTAGCTCTTCGAGGGAGCACGCCCCCCTTTATATAGCCTCTTCTGGTAGGTGTGGTGCCATCCTTATATGTGCAAACTTTTTGTGGGGAATGAATGTGAGGCATGTGTGCCATTATAGGGGGTGGTCTTTTGATATCCTTCTTGTGCTTCAGCATATTCTCGTATCATGCCTTCGGCAGGGGTACGACGGAAGACCCACTTGGCTAACAAGGTAGCACAATGGGGGTGGGGGGGGGGGGGGGGGGGGGGGGGGGGGGGGGGGCGTCGGATAGCATCTATCCACTAACGCACGCCTTCCCTTCACCATACACGATCGTGGGGAAGGATTTGTACCAGCCAGCACAACACATGACTCAACCACACCATGAGATCCACCTAGACGAGACCCATCCACATCACCCATGCTTCAGACATCCGTCTGGAAGGCCCCTCGCCTTTCGCACCACTGTCGCAAGGGTTCATGGTTTCAGACTCATGGCCCCAACAAGATACCAACATGCATGTACGAATTCCGGGAGTTCTATTTTGGGGAGAGGATGAGGCAGAGGGTAGAAGAGAACAAGGGGGCGGCGAATTTCTCGTTTTTGGAAAATAAAATTACAAGATCTAGTTTGTAAGGGTCTAGTTTTTCTTACAAAATAGGTCATGCGTGGGATAAGTCACCACGCCATGCATGCAAGTTAGGAGTGGATAGAACTTGTGATGAACGACATATCCACTTTTAAGAGCTAGATGTGCATATCCATACTTATAGGACCTATTTAACATGAAATCTGGTGCATTTTACTCTTATAGAAACGATTATAGTTTAAAAACACATTGGGGTCTAGCCTCTATAGGTGCACGAGAACATTCAAAGGAGAGATGGCCTTAGTTTTTCACCTAGCTAATACAAAATCGTATGCAGCGCTTCAGAGGTTCTCTCTTTGCACCAGAGTTCAGGCAATGCCGGCCTTGGCTTCGGAGAGATGCAGTGTTGTTAGCTTGGGCAGAACCTGGACTTGTTTGTTCTTGTGGGTTTGTTGCGAGCAGTACAGGTTGACCGCCAATGGCTTGAATTAGAAATAGGCACGCAACAACCGAACTATTTCATAACCAGCTCCAGCTGGACGTCCCTCACCTATATCTGACGTCTACTATTTTGTTGTTGTCTTGAGTCTTGTAACACAAAGCCCAACTTTTATTTTATAAAACAATGATTCCATCATTGATAGTCCCCATTTTGCAATCCTTCTGGCTTCCATTAATTTATTATCGTTTTCCCTCTCACATAAAACATGATTTATTTACAACAATTTCTCATGCATCCAAATTACATGTATTAGTATGTCAACATAAATCATGAACAAAATCATAATTATTCCACAATCTAATGATATCCAACTAAATAGTAGGTGCATGAATCACATATGCATACATATGTTGGTTGCATCATCCCTCACCAATAATTTGGAAAGATCTGTAGCATGATCCACATACAAATTCATATTAAGAAGCATTCCATCATGCGACTATTGACATATCCACTATATGATTCTTGAGATCTATACCAATATAAAAAGACATAGAACCGGATATCCAAAATATCACAACATTCAAACATCCCCATCCACAGTGAACATCAGAGTGCACTAAATGTGTTTAATGCTTTAGTTATCCACACCACTGCCACTGGACACAAATACACATCATCCCATGAAATCTACGGCTCACTTAATACCGTACAAAAATATATCAACATGCAATTAATATACTACTTAATATGCACGTGTAGTTAATATCCTACGAAATAGTACCAACATGTAACTAATATCCTACCTAATATCAACAATGCGTGCACGTACTCGACTACTATTCTATATAAAGAAGCCAAAAAAGAGGACATGTTCATAAACTCCACATGCATACCATTTACCAACAATGAAAGATCACCATACAAAGCTACACCAATTTTGAATATGTATCCATTAAAGTCAAATCGTGTTCTCCTATATTTAGTGTCTCATTGAGTTGGTATTACTTTTACCGATGGCGATAACAATAGTTGAAAAGGCCTTCTTAGTTATGAAGATCATCAAGACTGAGTCGCACAACAAGATGTACAATGGTTGGATTTGATGGTGTGATACAAGAGATATTCAAAAGTCTTGATCTTATTAAAATTAAGAGAGATTTTTAAAACGAATATAGAAGGCATTAAAACGTTACCTTTGTAGGTTCTACTTATATTCAAATATGTTATTATTATCATTATACTAAGTGATTATAGTTAACATCACATAAAGTATTAATGTGTCTAAACAATTTTGATTTTTTGGCATAACATTTTTTTGGCGGTGAGGGGAGAGGATGGGAACGCTGGACACCTAGATTGCGTATGCGAGAAATTCTTTGGATTATAACCATAAGATTATTTGGCACCTCTAAGGGTAAGCCTAGGTTGCGAGGATTGTACGAGCTATTCTTCTCCTGGCCTTGATGTCGTTGTGGAGGATCTTTCGCCTCTGTGCGTGGAACCACGCCGGTGCCGCCCCAACTGGATACGTCCCTATGGATACCAAGTGCCATCTACAACTTAACCCAAAGGGTATAGATGTGGATCAAAAGCTCTACCGCTCCATGATAGGTTCGTTGCTTTACCTTTGTGCATCTAGACCCGATATTGTGTTGAGTGTAGGTGTGTGTGCAAGGTATCAAGCGGCTCCTAAAGAAAGCCACATGTTGGCGGTCAAGAGAATCCTACGATATTTAATTCATACCCCAAGGTTTGGTTTGTGGTATCCAAGGGATTCATCTTTCACTCTTCGGGGTTTCACGGATTCGGATTGGGCCGGTGATCAAGATGATAGGAAATCAACTTCCGGGGCTTGCCAATTTCTTGGCGGGTCTTTGGTGAGTTGGTCTTCTAAGAAGCAAAATTGCATTTCGCTCTCCACCGCCGAAGCCGAGTATGTTGCCGCCGCAAGTGCATGCACTCAATTGTTATGGATGAGGCAAACTTTGAAGGAGTACGGTGTCACTTGTGACAAAGTGCCTCTTTTGTGTGACAATGAGAGTGCTATCAAGATCACCTACAACCCGGTGCAACATTCAAGAACCAAGCACATTGAGATTCGTCATCATTTCATTCGAGATCATGTTGCCCGTGGAGACATTGAGCTTGCTTATGTGCCAACCAAGGACCAACTTGCCGATATATTCACGAAGCCACTTGATGAAGCAAGATTCACTTATTTGAGAAATGAACTAAATATCGTGGATTCGAGGAGCTTGACTTGACCATCTTGCATACACACCTATAGGTCAATTCTCTATTTGGGTTTAGGTGTAGGCATGGACATAGGGGGAGTGTTGTCCTAACTATTGTGCTCTCCCTCCCCCCATTATGCCTAGATTAATGCATTCATTGTTCTACTCTATATTCAATTCATGAATTGTGAGCTTAAATGATGAGTTGTGAGTGAGAACCCAAGATACATCTTCGCGGTGTCTCACTCCTTCATACTCATATATGGTGGCTTCGGCCACCGACCTCCTCAAGTGAGGAGTTGGTTCTTATTTGGTGTTCATTTGGAATTTCTAGACCTATAAGTGTCACTATGTGTGTGCTATGGAAAATCACTCATGTTTGGCCTTTCACCTTTGCATCTTGCAAACATGAGTGTCGTACCATACTATGACAGCTTGTGCTCTCATCCTAAGCCCCATCTCTTCCCTAAAAGCCCTTCTCTATCTGAAACTTTAAATTCCCTCTAAAACAAATATCTAGTTATTCTGTCTGGGGCGGAACTACCGGCCGGATTACCGGTACTTCCGGTCGCGCGGAAATTTCAGCGGGTTTGTCCGTCTGAAAATCCCGCGCGGGTGGAAGTACCGGCGATCGGACCGGTACTTCCGGTGCGGTGGGTTGAAGCGACTTAAGAGACCAGGCCGGGGGGAAGGAACCCTAAAGGGCTTCTTCTTCCCCCCGCGCCCAGTTCTCTTCTCTCTCTTCCTCCAAGCAGCCAGCCACCCAAGGGCTCCATTGCAGCCCCTCCGNTCGTTCCCCTCGACATCCTCCTCCATGGCATCCGGTATTTGTCCTCCCTCACTCCTTTTCTAGGTTCGAACAATTGAATCTAGATGTGATGTAGGACAAGCCCTAGATGCACGATTGCTTAAGTTCAATCTCGTTTGGAGTATGTTTTGGACCGGTACTAGATGTTGTTAGTTGTCTAGAGTAGGTATTTCATGTAAAACTTAGAGGAATCCCAAGTACCTAGTGAAACCCTAGCTCCTCACCACTCTTGAGCCCTTGTGTTTGGGTGTGATGTGAGGTGTCACCGGGGTTTCCCTCGGTACTATTGATGTTCTCAAGATTCACATGGCCTAACTACTCTTAATAACTACATTGTTTTATTGTGAATTTATTGTCTCTTCTAGTTCCCTCCCTACCTTTGTGCTTAACTCTTAGGTTGCTCCTCCTCAGCTTCCTCCCGCAAGAAACAGCGCACGGTTGAAGAGGACATTGAAGAAGAGTCTGAAGTGATGCCGCAAACCAAGTCAACCCGGCAGATCAATCTTGAGAAGAAGAAAGCTGCAGCCGGCACTAGTGGGTCAGCCAAAAAGTCTGTGGTAAGGAAGCCCAAAACTGTGTCCTTTGCCAAGATGCCGGAAAAGGAGTATCGTGAGTACCGGGAGAAGAACCCATATCTTTCTCCCCGTTCACCCAATGTTGAGGATCCCCGGTTTTTCACAAATGAGCAAGAGATCGTCTACAATCAGATTTATTCCAGGCAAAGGAATGCGGTGGTTCTCCAACATCGCCTCAATATCCCTCACATGACTTCTCCCAAGTATCAAGACTACTTTGCCGAAGCTTATAGCATGTGTGAAGAATTTGGCCTGCTCAAGATTATGACTCAGCACCAAGACTACAATGAAGAGCTGATTTCACAGTTTTATGCCACCGTCCATGTTGGGAATGAGAGCAACCCCAAGCTGCACTGGATGATCAAGGATGAACATGTGGAGTGTCGGTGGTCAGATTTCTGTGCTGTGATGGAGTACCCTCGTGTACAAGGCTCAAATGGGTGGACAATGCATCATGCAGGCCGCGCTAGTGGAAGGGAGGTCCTCCTTCCCATCACTATGGAAGGTGGTACTCCGGGTCAGTCTGAGGATCTTCTCCCCACCTATGAGATCATGTTCCGCATCTTTAGGGAGACACTTACACCTCGGGTAGGTAACTGGGATCAAGTTCATGGTTACCTCATTGATTTGCTTCTTCAGTGCCACTTGAGGAAGGGGACCGGAGAAAAACTTGATGTGATGAATGTGATATTTGAAGAAATGTGGTTTGCTATTATTGACAAGAGAGTTCCCATCTATGCTCCCTACATCATGAAGCTTATTGTTGGTAAGTGGGCCTATACTCACAATCATGAGCGCCTTGACCTTTCGGAGTCCGTGGTTGCCCATCTTGAGAAGAAGCTCCGCAAGAAGAATCACATCCTTCCTAAGGACCGCACTATTTCCAAGGGCACGAAAGCCTATGCTCCTGTTGAGGAACCGGGATGGTTTCAGAAGATCAAGTTGAAGATTCGTGAGTCTTTTTGTTTGGTGGATGACCACATGTATGATGCTCATGTGCAAGAGAAGAAGAACCGCCACCGCCAAAAGCAGATTATGCGCAAGCTTGAGATACCGGTTTCTGAGGGCTCTGAGGAAGATATCACCGACAAGGAGACTTGGACTGCTCGTGGTCGTGTTGCTTGGTCCGATGAAGATGAGGATGAGGAGGATGAGGAGTGATCTCTCTTGGGACGCATAGTTTCGCTCCTCCCTTTTTGGTGTCTTGACGCCAAAGGGGGAGAAGTGTGTTAGCTTAGTCTTAGTGTGCGGGATTTGCATGGGTTGGGACATGAATTTGCCATTTTCATTGCTCTTCCGTTATCGTGTCCCAAAGTTGAACTCTTTAGTTGTATTGCACTTTAAAACTCCTTGCATGATGTGAGCGTGCAATCGTTGTGGAACTTATTATCGTTTGCTAGCTATCTATCTTGTCTATCATGGTATCTCTTTGATTGATATGTGCAAGGTTTCCAAAAGATAGGGGGAGCTCCTTTAGGGGGAGCCCGTTTATCTTTTGGAAATCATCTATGCAAATTGATTGTATTGTCGTCAACACCAAAAAGGGGGAGATTGAAAGAACATGTGCCATCCCCATTGGTTTTGATGTTGACAACAATACAATTAAAGTGCCCTAATGTTTAATCTCAGTTGTGTAGGATGTGCAAAAGAATTGTCGCGAAAAGATAAGCAAAGTTGTTTCTTCAGGGTTCACCGGAAGTACCGGTCAAATCACCGGTACTACCGCTGGAAAGTTCCGGCAGAACTTCCGGAGGCATTTCCGTTTTTGGTTTTCGGTACTGGAATGTCCCCGAAGTTGCACCGGAAGTAACACCGGTACTTCCGCTAAACCGGAAGTACCGGCGTGTTCAGCGGTACTACCGCTGGTTACTTCCGGAGCCACTTCCGGAACCAATACCGCTTATGAAAATGAGCTTCGGTATAGTTTCCGGAAGTAGCACCGGAAGTGCCACCGGTACTTCCGCCAAACCAGAAGTACCGGGCCTCCCAGCGGTACTTCCGGCCCTGCGGGAACTGGACGACGCCGAAGAAGACCGTTGAATGAAGGACCGGAAGTACCGGCCCTCCGGGCGGGTACTTCCGGCGCTGCGGGATAAAGAGGCCTCCCAACGGCCAGTTTTTGTGAAGGAGTATAAAAGCTCCTTCACCTACCTTGGAATAGTTAGCTTGTTCATTTCTCTCACCTCCATTAATGCCCTAGCAAGCTCAAGCTCCAAAATTCGAAGATCTCTCAATCCCTGCACCCAAATCCATTGATTCTTGGAGGATTGAAGGAGAAGCCTCGGATCTACAACTCCACCGAGCAGTGTTTCATTTCCCCTTCATTCATTTGAAGGATCTCATTTCTAGGGTTAGCCTTGTGTTGACCTAGCTTGTTGTTCTTATCATTGTTGTAATTGCTACAGATTGTTGATTTGGGAGCCCCCAATTAAGTTGTGGGTGTGTGCCCCAAGACCGTTGTAAAGGCTCCGGAATCCGCCTCGAAGGGCTCCGATAGTGGAAGGTGGACTAGGCCTTTGTGGCGAGGTTCATCGGAGAATAGGGTGAGGCCTTCGTGGCGTTGAGTAGGCCTTTGTGGCGAACTCACACCCCTCCAACGAGACGTACTCCCTTAACAAGGAGGAACTCGGGAATACACCCTTGTCTCCGCATGCTTCCTCTCTCGGTTATCTCTTTCCTTTACTTGTTTCGTTAATTGCCTAGTTGTTTAGTTTGCTTGTCATATAGATAAATTCACCGTAGTTGCATTTCTAGAGAATTTATCTTTTGTGTCAAGCCTAAATTGAAAAAGAATTAAAAATTGGGTAGCACCTATTCACCCCCCCCCCTCTATGTGCTCATACGATCCCCTTTCAAAGAGGACGACAACGACTGGACTGCGTGCCTACCAAAGACACCATAGGCTATGCTCAACGCAAGCAGCACCCCAACACTCAATCTTGGAACCTTTGATCGATTTGAAGGAGTTGGATCGGGTATTCGGGTCTGTGGCTAACTGGCTATTTGTTCTTTGTGCAGGGCAATGCACATTGCAAATTCTAGGTGTATTTTCTCTTCAGTTCTGGCTTCTTCCACAGGGATTTCTGCTCGATATATTGCTGATTGTTGTCGAACGTGCGAGAGCAGTGCAGACCTGCAAAGGCCATGAGATTGAGTGCACATCGGAAAGTTCCTCTGAGATCTCGACGCCCTTAGTGGCACACTGTTGTAACGTATTGCTGACGTCCATAACTTCTAGCCTCTGATAATCATCCATCCTACTGTTGTGTAATTTAGTCGATTACTTTGGATTTTTCTTAACACACCGTTGTTTGGTTTCAGGCATCGTTGTGGACTATTATCCCAAGATTCCTACCTGTTCTATCCGTTTTGCTATCCCTTTCTTTGCTCCATTAATTTGCATTGTGTTTTGGATGTCATGCATCTTTTAATCTGAGAGATGATTTTCAGGAACATGTTTTGATTTTCGTTGCAACAAATATTTATGAACAAATAATATACCGCTGGTCAGCTGGGACTTCCTCTCCGACAGTCTGCAGTTGTTACTCGAAGTACTCTGCTCCGCCTACATCTGCAACTCGGCTAAACCGTACTTCACCAGGCCACACAGCTTGATCATTAGTGATTATCTTTAAATCCTTATCAGTTTACCACACGGTTCCCTTTTCTACCTATAAAAGAGTGGAGCGGGAGGCAGACTATTGCAAGCAACTAGATGTAATTGGGACTTCCCTTGAAATACCTAATCTCTGGTTCTTTCTATTGCAGAAAACAGTACTTAACTGAAACATCTCAAAATCAATGCATCTGTTGCTGGTTGTTCACATCAGCATGGTGCCATAGTTGTAAGAAAACACAATATGCGCAAAGCGCAGTGATTTCATCAGAATACAAAGAAATGGATGGCCCGGAACAATGTAATGATCTACACATTCCTATTTTGTATTCTCTCAACAGAATTCTCCACATAATCTGCACACCCTCATGAAAATACCCTACAATGGTTCACGTATGGGGTTCGTTTAAAGTTACATTCCTTTGCCATACCTATATTTTATTTTTAACAAAAGTTTCACGGATTTTGTTTTCTCTGGAACAACTACATTTAAGTTTTGTAATAGCAATCATAATTTTATTTGATTATTCTTATAATTTTGATAATTATTTCTAACAATTCATTTCTGGAATGAGATAACAATTTTAACAATATGCCCCGCAGCAACGCGCGGGGTATCATCTAGTTTTTCTAAAGATTGGATCTTTTAATGGTATGGATCTAATTTTCCCCGACGAGCGGCGCCATCGGCCAATACCTGAACCACTAGCTCACCCACACCACACAGGCACACAGCATCCACCACGCCGCCCTCACGAGTCGTGGCCATCGGCCAATACCTGAACCACTAGCTCACCCACACACCGACGCGGCTTCCATCAGCTAGCTAGTGCTGCCACCTCATCATTCAAACTCCATAAGCCGCTGCTAGGACCCCCAAACACTAGCGAGATGGCGGACGAACTAACGGCCATCTGCACAAGTACCACCGCCCAAATCTAGCTGAGAGAGAGGACCCCTCGTGCAAGATCGGACATTGCTGCCCCTCGTGCAAGGTTTTAGGAGACGAAGAGGTTGATGGGTTCGAGAGGGTCGGGCCCCCTATCCCGGCACGTGAAATCGATCGAGACGAATAGGGAACACCTTGTCAGTGGCTTCCCCGCCCAGCCGACCCCTCCCCGGTCTCTCATCATAGGCAGGACGAACATTGCATTGCATAGCCGCCATCCAAGATCGCCGTCATAGCCGTGTGGGTTTTCCTACGCATGAGGCGCTCCCTGCCTCCATACGACGACACGAGCGCGCCGAGAAGGCCTCGCCGTCGCCGTCTACCGTGCTTCATAGTCGCCCATGACATTTTTTTTATTGGAAGGTTAAAAGTGAATTGCACATTTCTCCAAATAAGCGAATAAAACGACATGCGCTAATGAGATGATGGATGGACTCCCTCGAGTCAGAAAATACACACTTATTACACCCAGTCCACTTACATTTTGCTAGACTATCTTTGGTAAAACTTATTTGTAATAAAAAAAGGTCCTAAAACTTGGAAAAATACTAAAATTTAAATACCGAAAATTTATATGAGAATTCCTTGAATCAAAAGGTCCTAAAACTCCTATAAAAAACAAGTAGAATGAAGGAAACCCTCCCTTAAAATGGTATACCCCGCGTACCATGGGGCGTACGAAGCTCCGCGTACCCCCCGGGTCGCGGGATGGGCCGGCCCATTAAGAGTGAATTTGGTTGTTTTCACTTTTTTTTTCCTATTTCTTTCTCCTTTTCTTTTTTCTGCATCGTTTTACGTCTTATTTTTTTCTTTTACTTATATTTTACTTATTTTGTACTATGTTTAATATTTTTGGTTCTTTTTATTTACTTTTTCATTTTTTTTCATTTCTTTGTTTCTCTTTTTTGTTTTTCTTCTTTGCATTTCTTCTTCTTTTCGTTTTTATTATTTCTTTTCATATTTACTTTCTTTTTCCTTTTTTCTCTTTTGTCTTTTTGAGTTTAGATTTGAGTTTTTTTTCAAATAATAAAAATGTTTTTATTGAGAAATTGTTCATATTTAAAAATAATTTATATAATAAATTTTTAAAAAAAAATTGTTCAAGTAACATAAATGTTCATATTTGAAAATCGTTCGAATGAGGTAAATGTTCTTTTCCCTTTTCATTTCTTTTCGTTTTTTTATTTTTTTCTTTCATTCGGGTTTTTTCATTTCTTTTTTATTTTTACGTTTCCTTTTTATTTTTTCTTTTCTGTTTTATTTTTTTTGTTTTGTTTTTCTTTTTTATTTTTTCGTTTTTGTTTCTTTAATTTTTTTTTTTTCAGATTTTGAAGTTGTTCAAATTCAAATTTCGTTTACATTTTGAATTTTTTTAAATGTGAAATTATTTAATTTCAAATTTATCAAGATTTCAAATTTGTTCATTTTTCGTTCTTTTTTGTTTTGTTTTTTCGTCACCTGTATATGATTTTGAAAAATTTATTTTTTTCACCGATCTTTTCTGTTCACTTTTAAATCGTTCAAAATAGTTTTCATTCACCGCCATTTTTCTTTTCACTTTTAAAATCGTTCAAAAATAAATTTCGTTCATCGCCATTTTCTGTTCACTTTTTAAAACCGTTCAAACGAGGTCAATATTCTAATTGAAAAAAGTTCAATTTAAATAATATGTTCTAGCATATTTTTTCTGTTCACTTTTTGAAAATCGTTCAAAAATAGATCTTTCATGTTCATTTTTTTAAATCGTTCAAAATAGTTTCCGTTCACCGCCATTTTCTGTTCACTTTTTAAAATTGTTAAAAAATAAATTTCGTTCACTACCATTTTCTGTTCACTTTTTAAAAGCGTTCAAATGAGGTCAATATTCTAATTGAAAAAACTTCAATTTAACATATATGTTCTAGCATATTTTTTCTATTCAGTTTTTTTTAAATCGTTCAAAAATAGATATTTCATGTTCATTTTTTAAATCGTTCAAAATAGTTTCCGTTCACCGCTATTTTCTGTTCACTTTTTAAAATCGTTCAAAAATAAATTTCGTTCACCTCCATTTTCTGTTCACTTTTTAAAAGCATTCAAATGAGGTCAATATTCTAATTGAAAAAAGTTCAATTTAAAATATATGTTCTAGCATATTTTTTCTGTTCAGTTTTTTTAAATCGTTCAAAAATAGATATTTCATGTTCATTTTTTAAATCGTTCAAAATAGTTTCCGTTCACCGCTATTTTCTGTTCACTTTTTAAAATCGTTCAAAAATAAATTTCGTTCACCTCCATTTTCTGTTCACTTTTTAAAAGCGTTCAAGTTTCCGTTCATCATCATTTTATGTTCATTTTTAAAATTGTTCAAAATTAAATTCCGTTCATCCGCCCATTTTCTGTTCACTTTTTAAAAAAACGGTTCCGAAATTAAAAATTGTTATGATATTGAAAACGGTTCTGAAATTAAAATGGTTCAAAAATAGAAAAAAGGGTTACAAAATTTAAAAAGTTTCCATTTTACAAATTGGTTCCATTATGATTTTTTTTTGAAAATTGGTTCATTTTCAAAAAATGGTTCCATTTTTTAAAATTGTTTACAACTTCACAATTGATCCATTTAAAATGGAACCATTTTTGAAATTTCGACGCAATAATCTAGCTTACTCGACGCTAAGGAAACAAAACATACACGAAATAAAAATCGCAGCGAAATAGAAACATACAACAAACGAATCGAAACATCGGAACTGGGCCAGACCCATTAGCGCGCAGCGGGGATGGAGCGGTACGAGATGGTAAGCACGCTGTATAGGCGCTCCCACGAAACCCGGTGTATATTTGCATCTTCCAGTTCAATCCAGCCCATAAAGTGCCTCAGACGGCCTAGCCCAACCCAAATGCGACATCGGACCCCGCACTCAGAGATCCACCGGCAGGCCGCAGGCTCCGCTGGCGCGGCCGCACAACAGCCGCGGCCCCACGCCGGAGTCGAGTGCCGGACACCGTGTCTCGGGGCCCGCTTCCCAGCGAAACACGCAGCACAAGCCCAAGGCAGCGGCGCAGCCGTCAGCGACTGAACCCACTCCGACGGCCCGACCCCGCAGCAAGAGGGCAAAGAAGAGGCGCAAGGCTCCGTCCAAACGCACCGGCCGGCACCGACTCCTCCGCCCCGAAACCCCAGCCGATCGGCGGCGGCCGCCGGCGGAGATGTCGCTGAAGGAGGTCAGGATCGGCGAGGAGGTGTGGCTCACCTGCCTCTCCCACGCCCTCACCACCGAGACCGAGGAGGTCATGGGCCTCCTCTTCGGCGACGTCGAGGTCGGTCCTACCCCCAAACTCAGCTCAAACCCCCGCTCCCCCGCTCCTCCCCCCTCGCGAATGTCTCGCTTCCCATCCTGAGATCGCGCTGTTTTCCCCCAACTACTTGCAGTCCTCGGGCAGGGGCGGCTCCACCGCGCTGATATGGGGCGCGTCGCCGCAGATGAGGTGCGACCGGAAGAAGGACCGCGTCGAGGTCAACCCCGAGCTGCTCGCCGCCGCCACGGCGCAGGCCGAGATATCCTTTTTTTTTTTTTCTTCTTCTGGTTCCCCTTGTTTAGTTTTCGAGAATTTGGTGTTGTGTGGATCGAGAGTAGGGTTTTGAGGGCTGTCGCCTGTTGGTCTCCTTAACTCTGCCCGTCCGCACGTAATGACGGCCACCATCGGGAGGACTACCCGGGTGATCGGCTGGTACCACTCGCACCCGCATATCACCGTCCTGCCTTCCCATGTAGGTAAGCGACACGAATTCTCATCGCATTGGCAGTCTCCTGTGTGCCCAGGGATGTATTTCACTAAGCTGAAGTGCCTTCTGTTCTGACGACCCTTTGGTGCGCAACATTGCATTGTTGGATTGTCGTAAAGCTGTGCCATGATACATAGGTTTTATCTATGCAATTTGAGAATTTGCTAGCAAGTTTGTTGCTCTAGCCATGGTATTTTTAAATATGTCAACCTTCTTATAATCCCCATTGCTGTTCACTTCCCATTTTGGAAAATGGATGCCATTATGTTTGGGGCTGTGGTAGCTAATCACCTATGCCTTTGGCCATTTGGGACAAGGGAGTTCCATATTTAGCCATGTAGCTTTGCTCCCGAATTGCTGCGATAAGTGATAACACCAACCTATATTTCCCTGAGTACAAGGGTCCATTACTGGTTCCAGACTTCCAGTGCATCCGCTTTTATGCTTTATCTCTCTTATGAGATAATGCCCATCTGTAGTGGACACTAAACTTTGCTATTTTTTCTCCAGATGTGCGTACCCAGGCTATGTTTCAGTTAATGGATCCAGGCTTTGTCGGGCTGATATTTTCTTGTTTTAGTGAAGATGCTCAGAAGGTAAGAAAGCTCATCCCTAGTAGATACTGAGGCTACATTACTATTTGGGACACAAATTGATGATTTTCTCTTGCTGAATTGTATTTTGATCTGGTCACAGGTTGGGAAGATCCAAGTGATTGCCTTCCAGTCACTTGATGGGACACAAGCCACACACGGTGCTATTGTTCCTGTTATTAGCAATCCAGTTATCGACCTCGAGTCATCTTGGGGTTCATCAGATAACTCTTTAACAGAACGATATGCGTTAGATGGCATTGAACAGGACACAGGGGATTCTAGAGCTTCGAACGGAAGCAAGGTTTATTTTGATACTTTTTTGTTGTCATGCTACAGAATTTAATTCCATGAAATCCTTCTATTTTAGGGGGTGTTTAATATGCAAGATAGCCCTTTCTTGTGTGGCAGTACAGCTATGTATCATTTGAACCATACTAGTAACTTGTGCCTAGTTGGGTACAGTTTTTGGGTTTGAGAAGACGGGTGCCTACTTTGCACATGGCAATGTAAAAAAAGAACGTTTGTACTGTGTTGTGACAGTATTTGGATTTAAGAAGACCCATAACAGAATAAATAGTTGGATCACTAGAAATATGCAGGAAACAAATCCATTTGCTTAGTTGGTCCTCTTAGGCTGGAAAATTTGACTAGGTATGTTAGCTAAATATTAACCTAAAAAGGTTGGCATGTACTTAACGTGACAAAATTATTTCCTTCGGAAAACAGCGAACCAAGTATATTATAATATTAGTATCTTTCACATGAAGAGTCCAATGTGATTAAAATGAAAAATCAAGCTACACGCCACTTTCCATCCCAAGTAAATGGGTTAACGGTGTTCTGGAAACAAAAATAGTCACACATTTTAGAGTGGAATTTTGACTCCTGCCCACTAAATGTTAACCTAAAAAAGTAGGCCTGTGCATATATTTGACAAAACTATCTCCATCGGCATTCAGCAAATCAATTATATTATAGTATCTTTGATTTTACATAAAGAGTCCACATCTTTAAGATAAAAAATGAAGCTACAAACCACCTTCCATCCTAAGCAAATTGGTTAATGGAGTTCGGGAAATAGATTCGTAAACTAAGTATTCCAGAAAGGGTAGGAGAAGTTCGGTACAATCTTCTCTTTTTCCTTT
This sequence comes from Puccinellia tenuiflora, assembly GCA_012064385.1. NCBI lineage: Eukaryota > Viridiplantae > Streptophyta > Magnoliopsida > Poales > Poaceae > Puccinellia > Puccinellia tenuiflora. The sequence goes on along the minus strand of QRDG01000438.1, from coordinate 507,047 downwards.
AAGATGGCCTAAAAACCTGGTGCACTGTGAGTATTGTAGAAGTTGGCCACAGTATTTTATTAGGCAGGTTCCATATGATGCTGGATTTCGAATTGCTGAAATTCCGCCGTCCGGATAATATTTTTAACATATATGGTGGTTAGACTATTTATTTGACAATATGAGGCAGCCTTTGTTTTTTCATTTATCCTGGCTTCCAAGCTCTTATTGCCCCCCCCCCCCCCCCACCCCTCTGTTTGATGATTGTCTATTTTTAGCACTATATTTTGGCAATGAAAAATATAAATGCTAAACCATGACTTCACTGTTTCATTATTTGTGTATATAAATGATGCCGAACAGCTGCAAGGGAACCAGTTGTGAAAACTATACTAAAAAACTTAAGTAGTTATCATGCGATATAGGGATGGGTTCTTATCCCAGTGGTCCGAACGCGGTGGCGTTTCCCAGCCGGCCCGAGTTCGACTCGGTGCGTCCCGCACCTTCTTCTTAATTAAAAACGATGAGGCTCATCCCTCACGGTTCATAAATCATGCGATATAGGGCATTTTTGTAAATGATGACAGTTCAGGCTAAGTTCCCAATTTATCATCAAAATCGTAGTAGTTAATGAATATATACTCCCTCTGATCTGAAAAAACCGTCCCAACTTATACGTACGATTTATTCATGTTATGTTGTTTTCTCACGACAATTTAACGGATCGGAGGGAGAAGGTTTTGGGATCAAATATGAAACAATTTACTAATGGCATTATGTTTAGGGAACTTTTGACTCAATGAATCATTGAATTGTAGATATGGTATGTGAGTTCTGATGCCAAACACGGTCACCTTTTGATCAGCAAAGCCCCCATAAGTTCCTCATGTTTGTGCCCAGAAGTTTCAGATAGATGCTTTCCAACTTGAATGTGCAACCCTAGATATACCATGTCCGCAGCTTTCAATTAACATTTCAGATGAACTTACGGTTTAGATTAGTGTTATGTTTAGAAGATTTATCGTTAACTTCTTACTAAATTATTGTTCTGCCATTGAATTTTAGTTTCATTGGACATCATCGTTTAATAATCTATTGTAACTTTTCATTTGAGTAGTAAAATAACTAGTCGGTCTCACTTCTGAGCTCTGTAGTAGGAGTCCTAATTTATTAGTGCCGTCTTCTGTGTGTTTGTGCTAGTAGTACATTTGCAAATTATTTATGCATTCCTGATTTGTTTAGGTTTGGGGAAGATCCCCGGATGCGGATCTTTATTCTCATCTGGACGCAAATCAATCAGCAAAACATCAACCCAGAGAAAACTCTATTGTCCTTTATGAACCGGGTAACAGTCCTGGAGCCTCTGTTGATCAAGATGGTTCAGATCTGTCCCCAAGCATACAGGAGGCTTTGCACCGGTCAACTATGGACATAAGGTATATAAATTGCTTGCCAAAACCTTCTATGTATTAGGCGAATGGTATATATGTGAAATCTTAAGCAATGTTATCTAGAGATTCAGTTGTTTTTATGTTATCTAGAGATGTAAGTGTGTCAGCATTAGGGTACCCTCGGACCCTACCTAGTTTAATCAAATGAACTAAAATTTCAAATTCACATCACTTTTTGAAAACTAGTTCATTTGTTTGTACTAAATATGGTTGGAGAGTACTCTAATGGTGCCACACTTACATCTCTATATGTCTGTGTTGCATGATTTGAGTAAGCTTCACCTTAGTCTGTGAGACTTCCATTCTTATAGTGCTCTTTCAGGAGTTCAAAATATCTTAAACAAGGGATAGCATCTAACCTAGGAGATCTCCTGTTCCTGGATGTTCGCCTATCAAGCAGAACTCCATTATGATGACTTCCCATGGACCTGCAGTCCCAGACTCACGGGTTCCATCTTAGAACGAACTAATGGTTGTATAGCATAGTTATTCAAGAAAGCCACGTGGCTTGTCTTTCAAGTTTCCCAGTGGCCATCTTATCGCTTCGGCAGTGTTCTTTTCTGAGTAAAGCATTGTCAATACCTAAAATAGTACAGAGTAGTTTTTGTTATCTTTAAGATGAGGGGATTTGCATGTGATTTTTTCTAGGACGTTGAACTAAACATTATGGGCTTGAATCTAAATTGCTCATGTTAAGAGTCCCTTACTATTTTTCTAAGCATGTTTTCTTATGCAACTTTTTAGTAATTTACAGTCATCATTTCTTTACTAGAGTCCCTTACCATGATGCATCACATGGTATGGACATTTTATGACTATTGTTTGTCTTCCATCATTCTTGATATCCGTTGGATCTGTCAAATGCAGGGTGCTTGCTTTACCGTTTCCATATTTATTAGTTTCTAATTTACAACTTGTTGCTAATAGTGGTGCAGAGTATAGAAGGAGGGAGGTGCCGCTGCATGTATTCCCAACAAGACATCTGATAAAGCTGGACACCACGATGACTTCTTATTGTGATATGCAACGTGTTCTTTTTGAAGAGGAACAATCAGCATATAATCAAGCTATGCTTCAAAATATTTGGTAATTCAAGTTCCTTTATGACAATATAACATCTCATGCTCCGTCTCACTGTATAGGTTGCACCTTCTTTTTTTCTTTGCAGTGATGGGAAGATGCACCCTCTTACATCTATGCACCATACATCTACGTACAATTCTTCCCTCTGCAAACTAATGGAATACTGGTGAGACCAAAATCACAATTTCTCCCCTTTTTAGCCGAACATGGTGTATTAGTGTGCAATCCTCTGTTAACATGTCCCACTTTTGCTGTCTTAGTTTGAGCCCAGCTATAACTGTACTCCAGGATCGTGTGAAAGAAAATGAGCTTCGGGTGAGTAGACTAGTTTGTGTCTTGTGCCACAGTTTGGTCATCCTGGGACTAATAGCTATCTACTCATGTGAAACAGTTATCTGCGCTAGTGGAGGAGGCTAAACAACTTGAGGCCGAGAACCAGAGCATGAGAATTCAGTCGTCTCGCCGCTCAATGCATCGAGCGGCTAGTAGCGTCAGTTCAGAAGCTGCTTCTGGCAACCAAGGGGGGCCCAGGAGCCCTAGCGGCAGCAGCCGGAGGAAGGCTTGTTGATTCGAACCTTTGATGTTGCCCGATGCTTTCTGGAACCCTGACCTGTCGTTGGTGTTTGATGATGGATGAACGAAGGCGCGTACATTGCCACTGTAGATACCCCATCTCCTTTCAGCACCTGTCCTCATGTGGATGCTATCGCGCTGTATCGTGCGCCAAATCCTTTTGCATCGTTGCCCTGTGCTTGTAATCTGTACTTGGCAAGTTGCCCTGTCAGCTGTTGCCAAGGAGCAAGCGCGCAGGCGAAGACGGACCTGCCTTTGCTACCTAGTTGGAAAAAAAAAACTCTTGTAGCAATCCTATTGTTGAAATGTTCAGGCAAGCTCGCTGCGTAGGTGCTGTCATCCAAAGTTACACGGGAGGCTAAACGGAAACTTGTGTGTACATGCTTGTAACACCCTACTGTGACCTCTCTGTCACCGTCCCAATCCAGCTGCTGCAGTGCTTGGAATTTTTCCTGTGAAGGAGATTGTTCTGCCATTGAATTTTAGACGCAGTAGAGATTCCTGGCCTTGATGGCGCTGGCCACGGTGTGCTGGGTGGCACCCCACCACTTCCGCAGCGCTCGTACGCCGCCCACTCCGCAACAGGGAGCCAAATCCCATTGAGGCTGGTGCCGGTTCCCCCGCGGCGAGCATCCTCGCCGCCATCGAAGCGCGGCCTCGGCGCGGCTGGTTGTCCCTCTGCGCTCGCGGCGGCGGGCGGGAGCAGCAGCGGATGCGGGAGCGGGAGCCGCCGCGACGACACGCGGACATGGCGTGTCAAGGAGGAGCCGGAGGACGTCAAGCCCGTGGTGGCTCCGCCGGGCTTCGAGGTGCCACCAGAGCTACAGGACGACGTCCACGACGGCGACATCCCCGGGCTTTCCTGGACCTTGATGTCGTCGGCCGTTGAGCTCGAGAGGGACTCCCTGGGCTAATGCAGGCTCTCGAGACGTCGGCGGCAATGGCGGCCTCGGCCTCCACCACGGCCGGCGCCTCTACCTCCCGCGCCGGCGCCTCCTATGCGCAGCACGATGGCGCATCTACCTCCCGCGCCGGCTCGTCGTCGCCAAACATCATCGTCCTCAATACTGACGAGGAGGAGAGCGACGGCTTCGACTGGGACAATCTGTCCCAGTCCGACTAGATTTAGGTTAGTTAGGTTTAGGTTAAATTTAGTTCAAATATTGTAATATATAACGAAATTTGAATGAAATTTAAGTCGTTTTTTAAATTTGATTGTTTGAATTATGTTTGGTGTCCGACCCTTTAGGGGGTGCCGGTGGGGGAGGGGGAAATAAAAACGCCGGAAATGTATCCGGCACCCCGCAATTGGGCCTCAAAACGGGTGGTGCCCGATAGAATTTAGGCACCCCAGTGGAGATGCTAAACACCCTACTGTGACCTCTCTGTCACCGTCCCAATCCAGCTGCTGCAGTGTTTGGAATTTTTCCTGTGAAGGAGATTGAAATGTTGAGAAGGACGATTGCCAGGGGCCAAAGTGCCGTCAGTTGGGCCACTGTTGTTGGATGGGAGGCGTCATGCGGCAGGTCCCAATAATCGACAATGGTTTGCATCAAAGCAAGGATCGTCGCGTCGCTGTACTAGCTCGATTGATCGGAGCCGTGTCGTGCGAGCGAAGGTACAACGCCTGATTCATTCATTGGCAACTGTGTTGTAGGGTCGACCGAGATGGATTCCAAGCGTGGAGCCTCGCTCGCTCCATGGTCTCGGGCAGTCGGCACCCATGGGAAACCACCTCCAAGTCCTTGTTTGAATAATTGAATTGATCCGGTCGCCGCGCTCACACGAGCCAGGAGCCACGACGGACGCCGCCGCCGTTCTGATCTTTCTCTGACTGAAAGTCTGAAACGGAAGCGGCGAGTTGGTGCTTGAAACGTAGGCGGAGAGCGACGGACGACCAGAGTAGATTATCTCCGGCCCGGAACCGGCGGCCATTTTACTCTCCACCCCGCGTCAAAACGTCCACATCCCTTTCCGTTTCCCTCCTACCGCTCCATGGAAAAACTCTCCCCCGACAGTTAATGACTTGACGCGCGCCCGGCCGTTTCCTCCTCGCGTCCTAGTTGTCGCGTTGAATTGCGTCCGCCCGCATATGTGCACGCCAGCCACGGCCGAGCTTGCCACACGCGATAGATACAGCTCCTCTCGCCTTGCCTCCCCGCGCACGCGCGTGTCCACGACGGCGACGAACAGGAACAGTCCACCGATCACGCCAGACGAGGGCGCGTGTAGGGCGATGGCGGGGCTGCAGCGGTCCAGCGGCACGTTCCGGCGCTCGGGCTCGTCGGGGATGGTGTGGGACGACGACAGGCGCATCTCCGGGGAGATCGCCAGGCCGACGTCGTCGCCTGGCCCTCCGGCGCCGGCGCGGGTGCAGCGGAGCCGGTCGCACGGCCACGCCGGGTACAGCAGGGCGGCGGCCGGGCGCGTGTCGCCCGCGCTCGACCCGCCGTCGCCGCGCGTGGGCGTCTGCGGCTTCTGCACCTTCTTCCGCGGCAAGAACAACGACGGCGGCGGCGGCAAGGCGAAACCCAAGGTTGCTCCGAGGGCCGGCCGCGCCGCCACCGGTCCGCCGAGGGCGAGGCGAGCTAGTGGCTGATGATCCGTCCGTGATCCGTCCCCTGCTCCCAGCTGCACCATGTATAAACTTTCCTACAGTAGTTTCTTTCTTTCCTCCTTTCTTGTTACTGATTGTCCTGTGTATATAAGCGATACTACTGCCGCACATCATCACGAGAGAGCGTACGAGCGCTTGTATTATGATCTATAGAGGCAGGCTAGAGTAGAATTACGAGCAGCGCCCTGCGTTTGCGCCTCCATGGATTTGATCACTCCATTGTGCGCTCTTCTCATTTCATTTTTTTGTGTGGTATACAGATATTTGTAGGACAGTAGAATTACTAGTACTACTGTTGGTACGTAGATGTGCCTGCACTTGTATTCTATTTTGTTATGTGACGCAGATATTTGTAGGACAGCAAATGTGGGCTTCAGCGTTGCATCTATGTGTCTGCACTGATGTACATGTACTGAAACCTGAAGCTAGCTTCCCAGTCCCCACCATAGGGCGATCACCGATGTTGGTTTCCCCGTTTTGGGAACTGAATCATGGGCATTTTCTCCTTTTTGATGCGCATGGAACAAACCCAACCATCTCGCACTTTCTTCTGCCGCCCGGCAGGCAGGCACTTGCGAACAATTCACGGTGGATTGCTTTCTTTGGCACCTGAACTATGTTCTTCAGCCTGTGCTAGGCTGCTAGCTGATACTCGAATCTTGAATTATGAGGTCCAATCTTGTCGGCGGGGAAAACATATCAAGGAGAACGAGCAATCCTGCAAGTTTCGTTCGTAGCACTTGAACTTGGAGGCGTCAAGCTCGTGTACTTTGCTACTAAGCATTCACATTTCCGAGTGTCGCAGAAGTCGATACAAATATAGGCTTGGCTCAGCTGCTTTGCATCTGCTGCCTACAGCGCCATGCTGAAACCTGAAGCTACCCAAGTTGCTAGCTTGCTCCCCACTAGCAGGAGGCAAGTTTGCCTGTTTCTGGAGCCTGGAATCATGGACATTTTTCTATCTTGCTACGCATGGAAAGAACCCAATCATCTCCCACGTTTTCCTGCCGCCTGGTAGCCAGGCACTTGCAAACAATGATGGTGCACTGCTTTCTTTGGCTCCTAAACTTCAGTTCTCCAGCCTCTGCTAGCCGCTAGTTGAATTCTGAGGTTTAAGCTTGTCGGTTAGGGAAACAGTCCAAGGAGTCAGGAGAAAGAGAAAACGCGCAACGAGCAATCCTGCCAATTTCGACGGGCACGCATTGCTTAACTGTGCTGTCATGCTCACCAATTGAGCTAATTTTGCAAAATTAACCAGCGGGGGGTGGCACGTACATGTCGTGCAGACCAAATTTTCGCATGATCTGTGTCTAGGTTGACCGGTTTCCACACAGCAGCGATAGTTTCTAGAGTAAATTCGTCAGTTTAGATCAATTTGGTCTATTTATGGGGAAATACACATCTGAACTCAGGGGCATCTGCCCCTGTTTTAAAAAACATATTTTCACATGCCAAAATAATTTGAAAAAAATTCCGGGCATACACATCCATATAATATGGCGGCGCAAAAAGTTTCGTCAATAAATGATCATTATTTTGGTCAATGTGAAAAAGACAAAAGAATGTCTCAAACAAAATTTTTTTCCAGCACAAAAATTTGTCTTTTTTGCGCCGCCAAAACAAAAGTATTTTTTTCCACAAAACTTTATGCCGCACATATATTTCGGTGAGATGTACACATAAAATTTTATTTCGGATTTTTACACAATTTTAAAACGTGTTTAAAATGCATTTTTTTTAAAACAGGGGCAGATGCCCCTGAGTTAAGATAGTCCACTCTCTCTATTTATGACGCTTTTGAGATTTTAAATTAAATCGTACATAAGCACTACTCCGGATTTAACATTTGATGCCAATCCTAATGGACGTGGCCCATATATATGCCTACGGCTACGTGTGACTCTAGCAAGATGCACATCACTCGGCTGGCCGACACACTCTTACAGAAGTGAGCACCGAGCAGCTAAACTTTTTAATGCTAGGAGATTATGCTCGACGAGTCTCGAATTGATGATATACCCCAGGTATCGGGTGAGGAGAATGGCTTTCTTACGGCCCCTTTCACTGAGGAGGAGGTAAGACCAGCTATCTTCCAGATGGAGCACAATAAAGCACCAGGTCCGGATGGATTCCCAGCAGAGTTTTATCAAAACTTCTGGGATGTCATTAAATCGGACCTTCTAGCTATGTTCGGCGAGTTGCATGCCGGACAGCTGGAGCTTTTTAAGTTAAACTTTGGAGAGATTATTTTGTTACCTAAGGTTATCGATGCAGAAAGGATACAACAGTATAGACCAATCTGCCTCCTTAATGTGAGTTTCAAAATATTTACCAAGGTGGCAACGATCCGTTTGAATTCCGTGGCAGATCATGTGGTGCGTCCTACTCAGACTGCGTTTATGCAGGGTAGGAACATCCTAGACGGGGTAGTTATACTACACGAAACCGTTCATGAGATGCATACGAAAAAGTTGAACGGGGTGATCTTTAAGATCGACTTCGAAAAGGCTTATGATAAGGTTAACTGGGATTTTCTACAGCAAACCTTGCGCATGAAAGGCTTTTCGGAGGAGTGGTGTGCCTGGATCCCTAATTTTGTTACTGGAGGTAGCGTGGCCATTAAAGTTAATAATGAAACTGGTCATTACTTTCAAACAAAAAAAGGTCTAAGGCAAGGTGACCCGCTTTCGCCAATACTATTTAATATAGTAGAGGATATGTTAGCGGTCATGATTGATAGGGCCAAACTGGATGGACAGATTGAGGACGTCATCCCCCATTTGGTTGATGGCGGACTCTCTATTCTCCAGTATGCAGATGACACAATCTTGTTTATGGAACATGACCTTGAGAAAGCGATGAACATGAAGCTGATTTTAACAGCTTTTGAAAAACTTTCTGGTCTAAAGATTAATTTCCATAAGAGTGAGTTGTTCTGCTTCGGGGAGGCTCTGGATTATGCAACTCAATATGCGGACTTATTCGGATGTGCACAAGGTTCTTTTCCTATTAGGTATCTTGGAATACCGATACATTATAGGAGATTGGCTAATGCCGAATGGAAGCATGTTGAGGAGCGCTTGCAAGCTCGCTTAACCAGTTGGAGAGGAAAACTATTATCCCTAGGTGGGAGGTTAGTTCTTATCAATTCAGTCCTAACAAATATGGTACTGTATATGATATCCTTCTTCAAGCTGCCAAAATGGGTCCTTAAAAAGCTGGATTATTATCGTTCGCGATTCTTTTGGCAGGGTGATAGTGAGAAAAAGAAATATCGACTGGCGAGGTGGGATGTTGTTTGCCGTCCTAAGGATCAGGGTGGACTTGGTATCCACGATCTACGGATTAAAAATACTGCCCTTCTAGGGAAATGGCTTTTCAAGCTACTCTCGGAAGAAGGGGTATGGCAAACAATGTTAAAGCGCAAATACATCGGTACCAAAACTTTGTCACAGATGGTTTGGAAACCGGGTGACTCACACTTTTGGGCTGGTCTCATGGCGGCGAAAGCGTCTTTCTTTCGCTTTGGGAAATTTGCTATCAAAGATGGATCACAGATCAGGTTTTGGGAGGATATATGGTTAGGCCATACCTCTTTAAGGGATCAGTATCCTGCTTTATACAACATTGTTCGTTACAAAGAGGTTACGCTAGCTTCGGTTATGCGATCATCGCCTCCGAATGTGACGTTCAGACGAGATCTACTTGGTACCAGGTTGGTTACTTGGAACACCCTTTTGGGGCGTTTGGCTGCGATTAACCTAGAGCCTGGACCGGATGTATTTCGTTGGAGTCTACTTCAGAATGGTAAATTCTCGGTAGATTCTATGTATAAAGCTTTGATCCAATCAGATATGCCAGTTGATAGTCTTACAAAACTTTGGAAGATGAAAATGCCACTAAAAACAAAGATTTTCGCGTGGTATGCTCGTCGAGGAGTGATCCTAACCAAAGATAACCTTGTCAAACGCAATTGGCATGAAAGTACGAAGTGTGTTTTTTATCTACATGATGAGACTATTAAGCATCTTTTCTTCGATTGCAAGTTTGCACGTTCCATTTGGTCAACCATCCAAATTGCTTCAAATTTATATCCACCACGTTCCGTTGCAAATATATTTGGCAACTGGCTTCATGGTATTGATGATAAATTTAGATCGGTTATTCGGGTGGGAGCGATAGCCGTTTTATGGTCGCTATGGCTGAGTAGAAACGACAAGGTTTTTAATGATAAAAATGTTTCCTTTATGCAGGTAATCTACCGGTGCACAGATTTGCTCCGTTCGTGGTCCGTATTACAACGCGTGGAGTATCGCGACCTGTTTATGGAGGTTTCTGCGCAACTGGAGACCACGGCGAGGGACATTTTTACACAACATGGGTGGCATAGGGATCTTCGGATTGGCGGCCCAACACCATAGGCGATTGGCATGATTTTTTGATTTGTAATCTGTCTATGTTTTAGTCCGTTGTTGGATGATGACTTGTCGGCTGTGTGCATCTTGTTATGCAGAGGCCGGGTGTAATACTTTTTATAAGTAATATAAGCCCTTTATCAAAAAAAATGCAGAGGGGATGCTTGGCGATTGTTGAACTAAATAGGGTAGTGGTACTAATCCAGAGAGGTTAATTGAAAGAAAAGAATCAATTTCCGTTTCTAAACTATCGTCTACGTCATAGCTTGGTCACTTAACTCTGAACCAAATTTCTTTGGTCCATATTGTTAGAACCATCAAATTTGGTCATTTGCCCCATCCATAGTAGTATTGACGATCACCTGTCAAGTGGTTTTAAACATGTCGAAGCTAAATCACCAAACAAAACTTTCTAAAAAAAAATAAGGAAATTGATTTTTTTTTAAAAAGAAGAAAAAATTTGTGAAACATACACAGTTCAAAAAAATCATAAGGATTCTAGGAATTTTGAAATTTCAGTACATTCATCGATGTTCTGATAAACCCATGAATTTTATATAAAATGAAAGATATTTTTGCATATTTTTTATTCTCAAACATGCAGTAAAGTTTTATGGAAATCCTTCTTTTCTACTCCGTATCAGGTAACTTATATCCTTTCGTTTGTTTTCTATTTATAGAATTTCTGATTTCACTTATATATCTTCATTTGAAAAGAAATTTACTTAGAAATATTCCCAATTTCTAGAATAAGTATTGTCATATATTTTCTATTGTTTACAATTTCTTTCCCTACTCACATTAGCCGAATCCTAGAAAAAAAATCTTTCTACCTTTTTATCATTACTTGATTTTCCATTTCATGTTGCTAACTTTGTCCATATGTTCGGTGACTCGGGCTAACACGTGTGTGAAAACTTCACCATGTAAACCCAAAAACCACATAGTTGGGACAATGGGCCAGTCTATCAGGTCGAAGATTAAAATTATACCTGATCAAAGTTGTTTTTTTGCTTAAATTTAGTTTAGTGTGCACATACCAATATCTGTTTCGAAGTGTCACGCTACGAGAATGTCTGATTTCAAATGTAACTTCCTCTTTTCTTTTACAATCAAGGTGCACTTCACTTGAAATTTATTTGTCTCATGCTAGATACTACCTTGCCAGTTGGCGGTTAGCAGCAACAATCCACAAAATTCGGGTACCTTCCCCTCTCCAAAAACTCTTGCAGCCTCTGTGCATTGTTGCAATCCTAAAATCGTGCATGAGAAAGTACCCTTTCCAATTGATTTATAACTTACACACAAATAAATCAAATAAATACGATACTACATGTTAATCAGGACATGGATATCAATCAAACAAAAATCAAAACTAAATATTCAGGGTAAGGACTTGTATTCTGGTCTTCACTGAATCATTTTGATAATTTTTCCATACGTGTATCATATTCTTGTTGAAGTTGTTATCTTGGTGCCATGACAACTGAAAGAGCATGGTTGCCCCCATGTGTGGTTTTGGTAATTAATGACAATCTCTATGGACTAATGTGTGCTTTGAGCTATACTTGTAGGTTTGGTCCATAGCAATGCTTGATCTCCATATGTTGGAGTCAAGGCTAATAGAAGAAGATTATATGTTGATCAAGGCTAAGTGCAAGTTGATCAAGTGCTCTCATGGTATCTTTCCATGGGCATACTTAAAGCTTGCCACTCAATTGAAGATAAAGGCCAAGTGAAGATATATCGAAGAGGTGTTTCTCCCATATTGGTGTATGGGGGAGAAATATGCGAGTCTTCACCAGGCGGAGCGCAATCAAGAAAGGTGGTTCAACTTGAGAAGGCCAATATCGTCATCATCTAGTTCAAGTGGATTATGCGCAAGGAAAATGTATGATCTTGATAGGCTTTCTATTTTACCGGACTTGTGATGTTAGTTGAGAGATCGGGTTATAGGATAGATAGCCGTACTATCAAGAGGGGCTCTCGAGCGAGTATCTCAATTGTATCGTCGTAGAGAGCTCAAACCTTTGCATCCTTGGCATCATCTTTATTATCTCTTATCGTGGTGTGGTCTTGGTGCTTGTCGTGCTCGTCATGACAAGGCCAAGTTCACCGAAAACGGATTTCGTATGCGTCTTCTATTGTGTTTTCGGTTTTGGAGATTTTGTCAGTCCATCCGTGCGGAAGGTTTCAATCTTCCATTTCTTAGCAAAATATCCCTTGCTTGGTTTCAATATTTCCACCTTTTGTAGGGTAGCCCTTGTCGTCATCTTTCCAACAAAATTGGTTTCATATCAATCGGAGTTTCCTTGCAAAAGTTAATCAGTTTCAGGGTGTGCGGAGGTAGTACCTCCACCTTTGGGGGTAGTACCGCTAGTGCTGCCGCCACAGAGGCTCTCTGTTGCACTGTAGCGGTAGTACCTCCACCTTTGGAGGTAGTACCGCTGCTGTGGGTACCGCCAGTGGTGCCACCACAGGGGCTCTCTGTTGCACATCAGCGGTAGTACCTCCACCTTTGGAGGTAGTACTGCTGTTGTAGGTTCCTGTGCTCCTGTCTGGAGGTAGTACCGCTGTGGTGGGTTCATGCGCTCCTGCCTGGAGATAGTACCGACAAGTTTGGAGGTAGTACCGCTGCAGTGGGATGTTTCAGCCCGAAATGGCTAGTTTTCGGGGCTACCTATTTAAGGGGCCTTCTTCCCCATTAGGTGGCTAACTCTTTTGCATTCTCTCTCCTCCATTGTTGACCTTCTCGAGAGCTTCCTTCCTCTCCATCCCTCCATGATTCTTGTCTCCATTTAGAGGGAAAAGAGAGAGGAGATCTAGATCTACATTTCCACCAAGCCATATCTCCACTAAGTGAGGGGAACCCTTTGGATCTAGATCTTGGAGTTGCTTTGTGTTTCTCCTTTGTTATTCCTCTCCAATCCCTCCCTAGCATTAGTTGCTTTCGTTGGATTTGGGAGAGAAGGACTTGACCACTTAGTGTGTTCTTGCCATTGCATTTGGTGCATCGGTTTGTGCTCTCCACGGTGATACGTGGAAGTTGAAGTTCGAGAAGCTTGTTACTCTTGGGTGCATAGGTCTCCCAAGAGCTTGTGCCTCTTGTGTGCATTGTGCACCCTAGACGGTTGGTGGCTGCCGCGAAGTTCTTCGAGTTGTGAAGATTCGGGCACATTGTAAGGGTTTGGTCTACACCCTCAAGAAGACCTCATTGTGGATGAGCAAATCACCCATCGGATATTCCCCACGGGAAGAGCTCACGGAGAATAGGGTGAGCACGGGCGTGCTTGTAGGAGGGCCAAGGAGCCTCCACACCTCTCCAATGTAGATGTACTTCCATTGGGAAGGAACTAGGGGAAACAAACCTCCGTCTCCACTTGTGTCGGTTATGTCTATAACTAAACCTCTTTACTTATACATTTACTTTGTGATAGCCATCGAGCTTGAAGTAATATATATCTTGCTATCCTTGTTGTTAACTTGCCTAGAATAAGTTGTTGGTGCACATAGGTGAACCTAGCATATTAGATTTTGTGCTTGATATATTAAATGCTAGTTTTATTCCGGATTTATCAAGTCCTAAACGTAAAAGTTTTAAATCGCCTATTCACCCCCCTCTAGGCGACATCTCGTTCTTTCAATTGGTATTAGAGCAAGGTCTCTCCTTGTTAGGCTTAACCGCCTTGAGAGTAAAGATGTCGCTTGGGGAATTGGTGCACGATCCCACTTTTATATTCGATGGCACAAATTATGATATTTGGAAAATTCGTATGCTTAATCTTTTTAGGGACATGGGTCCAACTATAGAGGGAATTGTAGATATGGGATTTCCCCCTCCAAAGGACTCCCAAAAGGTGTCTTTAGAGGATGAGGAAAACTCTTATCTTGATTCTCTAGTATCTAATGCAATTGTCCATGTTTTGAGTGATGTAGTTCTCTGGTCAATCATGCCTTATCGGAATGCTCATGAGTTATGGACAAAGCTTCAAGATAAATATGATGTGTCCAAAATTATTGAGCATGATTGTTCTCCCTCCACCTCCGGACGTGATGAGTTCTCAACTTCCTCTACTTCACCTACATGTGATAAGCCACAATCTAATGAGGTGGTGAGTAGTGATAGGCTTTGCAATGATGATATTGAAACTATTGTTGATGACCCTTTGTCTCTATCTAATTGCAATGCTTCATCTAAGGACTTAAACACTTCTAGCACTCAAAATGTCTTACATACTTGTGTTGATAGTCCTTGCATATCATGTAGAAATTGCATGAATAAATCTCATGATGATACGTGCTTGCTATATCTTGTTGCCATGATCAAAATGCTTATGTTTCCTCTAGTTCTTGTGTTCATAACAATGTAGAGGAAATCCAACTTCTTATGAAACAAGATACAAATTTAAGTGATGCATCAACTAATGGTTCATCTTCATCAACTATCTTTTGACTTATGGATAAATCTACAAGTAATGATGATGATGATAACAATAATGAAGATGTTGATAATGATGCTCTCTTAAATAAGATGAGAAAAAGTGTTATTCATGCTCTTCGCAAGAATGATAATGCTCACTCTAACTTCATGCAAATCATGGCTATTTTTTATGAGAGTAAGAATGTTATTGATGAGTATGAAGACACCATTGAAAAAATGAAAGATCGTGAGCGTGATTATGCCAATGAGATTGCGGACTTCTCTATTGCTCTTGAAGAAGAACAAAGTCGTAGGTCGTCTCTTGAGGTAACTCTTGTGAATCTTGAGGAGACTAATAATCTAGAGATGTCTAAACTAAGAAAATAACATGATCATGCTCAAGCTCTTGCTAAAGTCATCAAAACTAAAAATAGTGAGCTTGTTGTTGAAAATATTAGACTTCTTGAGGCGAATGAGAAACTAGAAAAGGATCTCAAGTCCTTGGAAAGTTCTCTCGCATGTCTCACTAAATCTCATGATCAACTTCAAGCTCAAATGCTAAAAGAGCTTCCTACTTGTTCTCCTATTGCTATTAATGATGATACTTGTGCTACTAACTCTACTTCTTGTGAAGCATCCATTTTTAAGGAGAATGTTGAGCTAAGTGCTCAACTTGAGTTGCTAACTAGCAATTATGGGAAATTGGAAGAAAGCATAAAAAGCTATCTAGCTCTCATGATGATCTTCTATTGTCCCATGATAGGCTAAAGTTATCTCATGAGGCTATCACTACCAAGGTAACATCTAGTGAGCCTCATGTGGACAATGGCACATCCTCTACTAATAATGTTATATTGCCATGTGCTAGTCCTAATAGTTCATCCACTCACAATGTTGGCACATCCTCTACTAATAAGGCTATCACTTGCCTTGTTGCTTTAACAATGATGCATCTACCTCCTCTAGTTCTTGTGTTATCACTAACCATATAGAGGAAAGGAATGAGCTCAAGGCCCAAACCACTTCTTTGAAGAAAGCCTTGGAAAAGCATCATGAAGGGAAGACCACACTTACAACATGTTGAGTGTGCAACAATTCCCTAATGACAAGAGTGGACTTGGATTCAACTCCAATAACAAGAACAAGTCTAAGATTGACAAGAAGAATTGCCAAGAACAAGTCAAAAATCCGGCCAAGATTACTTGCTTCAAGTGCAAGATTTGTAATACCCGTGGTTTTTACTTATTTATTTGCACTGATCGTAAAAAGAAAAAAATTAAGACAACAAAAAGGAGTGCTGCGCATATTAGTTAGAATAAAATTGATAACCTTCACATCCTAGCATGAAATAATAAACTTGCGTGAGCATATCCACACGTACACTTTAGTCATGATTGTGAGTGGGTCCCTAGATATTTTCTAGTATTTAGATATTTTCTTGTTTGACCTTTGATCGATCCATGGAAGCAAAGAATGGTACGGTGTGTGCCAGGCTAAGGATCTGATTCATCCGCATGCATGGCCGACGTGTTGCTTGGTTAGGTCTTGAAGGCGTACGCGTCAGCCCAGTAAAGCGTATAGCTGTCTGCGGTATAGGAAAAAAAAAAGAAATAGAGAGGTCGGCAAAGCGGTAGATATTTCTACCGCATAGCTTAAGCGGTCGGCGATACTAATCCTTCACTGCCGCACGCACCTATATAAATGAAAGCGCTCTAGTAGAGCGATCACATCACTCCCATTTAGTTTCACTACCTAGAGAGTAGACTGTGGCGGATCAGAGCGAGGTGCAGTGTTGAGCAGAGTGATTCTGCCGCGGCGTTAACGAGAAGATCTGAAGGCAAGCATGCGTCCCATCCTCAAATCCTGTCTAGTTTATTTGTTCTCGCTCCATATCTACTCCCAGTATTGTTGCCATGATTCTTGTTCAGTTCCTGCACAGTACAGCTAGCTTCATTGGTCATGCATGCAAGCATGGCTAGTACTAGGTCGATGATAGCACATGCATGATCCATTCAGGTTTCTACTTTTGATTCCATGCACGCTAGATTAATATATTTTAAGCTGTGCACTACTTCTTGACTTCTTGATTATCCGTGCCCTTTCTTGCCACACACTTGATTCACAAATCCATCGTACTAGCTGGTGCGGTGCATTATGTGAAATATTTGCTACGTACTGCTCATGGCGAGGGCAGCACATGGTTCGGTTCACATGCATCGTTTTGGTTGGTGTGTAAAGAAGGAGCAAACACCATACGTGATGGTTTAGCTGATTTATTCTCTTCAAATTCTTGTCATGCAATCTCGGTAAACTTTGGTATCACGACGGCAAACATATTGTACCGGTTACAGTTCAGATGGGATTGTCGGAGCTCTCCGATAGGGACGGCCCTTGTTCGGGAAAGTGTCGGTGATGGATCCGTAGGAGCGACCGGCATGAGTAGGTCAAGATGTCCGGTGTCTTAGCGGGCGAAAGAGCTCTGCTCTTTTAGAACCTGTGTGGTTCTTGTCGAGGCTGTCGACTTCGGAGTACCCCTCTTAAGAGCGTAAAAGTGTGAATATTCACCCCTGTGATTCCCGGGTTGGGAAACTTGCTGTCACATGTGATACCAATTATTTTTCCCTTCCATTTACTCCTTGTTTATCCTGTTTATATTATATCTTGTATATTTCGCTAATCCTCTTTTTGTCTTAATCCTTCTTTACCTAATACATCTTTGTCATGTGTGCTTGCTGAGTATGTCATGTACTCACCCTTGCCATCTTAATCTTTTACTTGCAGAAGTGAGCACTGTTGGTTTGGCTGGCGACCAGTAGGAGTAGTGCTACGGGGAGGGTTTCAAATAAATGAAGTTGCATGCAAATCATATTTGTACTGTAGCAGACTTGTACTAGTTAAAATAATGAATAAAGTGTCTCCCTTTTTATTATAGCCTTGTTTATTTGAGTTTATCAAGCTTAACATGTTTATAATCGTAAAGCTTATAAACATGTGGCGGTTGTCGTGACTAGGCCCGTTTTTGGGGCGTGACAAGATTGAAGGGCACCATGTTAGAGATTGCCCTATGAAGAAGAAGCCTCTTAGTAAGAAGCAACTAGTGAAGCGGCCTCTTGTTCAATCTCATACTCAACCACGAGTTGAACAAAGGCCACCTCCTAAGAAGACTCATGCTATTGCTCCTCAAGTTGAGGAGCCCACTATGAAGAAAGGAAAGAGTCGATGTTGCTACTTATGTCGTGGTAAGGGCCACTTGGCTTCTTCATGCACTAACGGTACCCTATCCAATCCCATTCTAATTGATGATGTTTATTCTCTTGGGAAGGGTAGGGTTGGCAATGTGTTTGCCAAATATGTAGGTGCCCAAAGTGGTGTCAAGAAAAGAACCATTTGGGTACCCAAACCTATTGTGACTAACGTCTTAGGACCCAACTTTGTTGGGGACCAACAAGCTCAAACTTGATCAATAGGTTGTGTTGGAGGACATTGGAGACTTGGCTATCTTATGAAGAATTAAGGGATATTCATGGTTATATTTCCTCGAGCCAAGTCAATTGGATTATCACATATATATCTTATGCCCAATGTTCCTCCTTACGGTAACTTGTACTTAACTCATTTACATTGAAAGTTACTTGCCCCCTTGCATGTGTTAGTTTTGTTCCTAGCATGTGTTTGTATATGATGTGCTTCTTTCTTACGTATCTTGAGAAATCAAGTATGTGTATGTTAGTTGTGTATCATGTATCTGTAAACTTTGTGTTGAGCCTTTTATTGGATCTTGTGTGGATTTTATTTGGCTCTTTTGAGTTATTAATGGACTATACCATTTTTGGGTGAGTGACTTGCTTTGTGCACTTCAAAATCCTAAAAATGTGTATTCATGTTGTACACCACATAGTATTGATATATTAAGATTATCTAGTCTCTATGTTGAAAGAACAACTATGCCCGAGATGTCGCCTAGAGGGGGGGGGGGGTGAATAGGCGATTAAAACGTTTTCTATTTAGGGGCTTGGTAATTGCGGAATAAAACTAGGTGTTTAAATTAACAAGCCAACAACCTAAAATTCTAGGTTTACCTAAAGTGCACCAACAACTTATGCTAAACAAGACAAGCAACAAGGTGATAGCTAAATATAAACATCAAGCACGAAGGCTATCACAAAGTAAAGTGCATAAGTAAAAACTCGGGTATAGAAATAACCGAGGCACGCGGAGACGAAGATTTATTCCCGAGTTCCTCCTTGTTAAGGGAGTACGTCTCGTTGGAGGGGTGTGAGCTCGCCACAAAAGGCCTACTCAAGATGCCACAAAGGCCTCACCCTATTCTCCGATGAACCGCACCCAAAGGTTTGGTTCACCTTCCACTATCGGAATCCTTCGGGGCGGATTCCGGAGCCCTTACAACTTTTGGGGCACACACCCACAACTCAATTGGGGGCTCCCAAATCTTGCCGAAGCTTCACAAGTCGAAGTCTTCACGGCACCACCACCGTCTAGGGTACACAATGCACCCAAGAGGCACAAAGCTCTTGGGAACACAATGCACCCAAGAGTAACAAGCTTCTCAAAGTCAATCTCACGAATCACCGTGGAGAGCACAACCCGATGCAACTAATGCAAAAGGCAAGAACACACCAAGTGGTCAAATTCTTCTCCCCAAAATCTAACCAAAGCAACTAATGCTATGGAGGGATTTAGGAGGAAGAACAATGGAGAAACACCAAGAAATCCAATATTTAGATCCAAAGAGTTCCCCTCACTTAGAGGAGAAATTGATCGGTGGAAATGTGGATCTAAACCTCCTCTCTCTTTTCCCTCAAAAAGAAGCAAGAAGTATTGGAGGGATTGAGAGATCTAAAGCTCAAGAGAGATGGCAACAATGGAGGAAAGAAGAGCTCAAATGGTGGCCAAAAGTTAGAGAACAAATGGGGAAGAAGACCACTTAAAAGGGAGGGCAGAAATCTGCCCGTTGGAGGCAAAATCGTGAAAGGCCGGCCATCGGGCCGGCCTGGCCGGGGAAATGGCCGGGAAGGCCATATAGGGAAAATCGGGTGGGCCGGCCATGGCTGGCCTGGCCCGGCCATGATGGCCGGCCAGGATACTGAGAGGCCCCGGTCATGGGCCGGCCATAGGCCCGGCCTAGCCGGCTGCTTCGCCCATTTTTTTCTTTTGATTTTCTGTTTTGAAAAATCGACCGAACCGAAAACGCAATAACTTTCGCATACGAACTCCGTTTTCGATATTCTTGGACTCGTTGGAATCGTCACAACGAGCACAACAAGAATATGCAGAGAAACATCATAGTCCAAGAAAATATTATAAAACCAAATGGGAAAAGTTAAAAACTCATTTTTGCAACCGGAAATTCCATAACTTTTGCAATTGACGTCCGAATGAAGTAAAACCAATTTTGTTGGAAAGAGGACGACAAATGCTACCTTTGAAAATGGCAAACAAGCAATGGAGATTTTGCAAAGAAATGGAAGAGAGAAATCTCCCGCACGGATAAACCGGCAAAATCTCCAATACCGAAAACGCAATAGGGAACGCATATGAAAACCGTTTTCGGTGACCTTAGCCTTGTCATGACAAGCACGACAAGCACCAAGACCACACCACGATAAGAGACAAATAAGAACCAATAAAGATGATTGCATGGATGCAAAGGTTTGTGCTCTCTACGACGATACGATCACGATATTCGGTCGAGAGCCCCTCTTGATAGTACGGTTATCTATCCTATAACCCGGTCTCTCACTAAACATCATGAGACCGGTAAAATAGAAACCCTACCAATATCATACCTTTGCCTTGCGCATTAATCCACTTGAGGTCGATGAAGACGATCTTCATCTCCTCAAGATGCACCACCTTCCTCGATTGCGTTTCGGTGAAGATTCACATGACGCTCCCCCATACACCAAGATGGGAGACACACTCTTCGGCAAATCTTCACTTGGCCTTGATCAACCCGCACAAAGCCTTGATCAACACAAACTTTTCTTCCCTTAGCTTTGACTCCAACAAATGGAGATCAAGCAACTCAAATGGACACACCTATGAATATAGCTCAATGCAAACATTAGTCCATAGAGATTGTCATTAATTACCAAAATCATGCATGGGATCAAGCATGCACTTTCATATGTGGTATGTATTATTCATGAGCAATTCAAATTCTATAATATCCACTAATTTCTCTAGTTGATTTTTAGTTGCCTCTTGTTAGAAAGAAATGGATCATCACGTTATGGGGGAGTAATAAGCTATGTGCCTATTACAATCCTAGAAAATGTGAACATTTGAGGTTTTGCCACTTGGATTTGATATTGTAAATTATCTTATTCCTATGTGGCATGTTAGCTCGAACAAGTTCCAATTTTATTGAATGCTTCTATTTGGTTTTCTTTTGGATCTTGTTTGCATGAGTTCTTGATTGGTGTGGTTTTCCTCAAATATTCATTTCCATATGCTATTTGAGAAATCGTTCGCTCCATATTATTTTAACCATGGCTTTGCCGGTTGGTTCGAATAGTTGGAGCTACCAACAAACTCTATCAAATATGGCGTTGTTTTAATTCTTATCTTTTACCATATGATTTATCTTGCGAGGATATTCTTGGATATCTCTATCACCGGGGAAATATTTCCTTTTACTCATTGTCCTTGGACAATTGATATTCATGTTTGTGGTAGAATATTTGTGATTATCTTTACGTTGGCCTTTGTTCCTATTTGCCTTATTTCTTGCCAAGTTTCTTTGACTCCCTTTGTATTCCTTGCCTCATGTTGATCCCTTTGCTTTATTGATCTTGTTTAGTGTTTTTTAAATGGCATATGGAGAGTAATGATCCCTTTTTGTGTGTATTTTGTATTCAAATGCAAATCATATGATAATGCACGAATCGTGGGGGAGCTTTCCTTTACTATTTATAACACTATCTCGCCAATCGACATTTGATCCTTTCAATTGGCATTTGATTTCTATCTTATGTAAGACAAACATTTTCCTTTGGTGCTTTGTGCCATCATGAAAAGTGTAGAGAGTGTTTGGTTTAATTGTTGTAACCTTGCTCTCTCTTGGGAGTCTTGCTTTCTAATTTTTTTGTTTTGTGTCTTATCTTCTTAAATGAGAAAACTCTTTGAGCATGTATCCTTTTATCTTGTATTCTATGCTCATTGATATTGCTTAGGTACCTTCAATTGTATCTATTGAAATTTTATATCTCATCCATAGATATTTGTTTCAATTGGTATCTCTTATGGGAGCTTTGATACCTTGCTTTTTGATTTTATCTTACTTGATATCTTTCAAGTAATATTCATATCTTGGTATCTTTGCCTCTTGTTGGTATCTTATCTTCAATTGGTGTCTTATCACTCATGTGTTGTTTTGATTCGACTCCTATTGATATCTCACTTCATGTGTTGATGTGTTTTGGAATCAATCATTTGTTGTTTTGATTTTTCCTTGATCATGTGTTGATTTGGATTTTGATATAATTTGGACAACATTTTCGTGTCACACCTTGGTGTGCCTCCTTTTGGTTTTTTTTGACATAAAAACAGTAGGGAAGGCCCCTACTGTGTCATTTTCATTATAAATCAGGGGTCGGCATATTTACAAATGGTTAGAGTTCAAAAGATAAAAGAAATTACAATGTGTCAATCCATTGCTTCATGCCCTCCTTAAGGCTTGGCTTAGCTCTATGCATAACAAGAGCAAAGGATTCCTTGAAAAATCTAAAACATTCTAAAATATCAAGATCTTGGTTATCAAAGATAATTTTATTTCTGTGATTCCATAAACTCCAGCACCCTGTTATAAGAACCTCCTTGAAACAGATGATACTAGTTCTTCTGCTTCCATCAATCAGTAGATTTATGATGTTGAGATCATTATTCCATTCCATGTTGAGTTTCCACCAAAAGCTCTGGCTAAAGTCACATGAGAAGAAAAGGTGCTCCATGGTTTCATTTGGACATTCCTGGCATAGGACACATTCCTTTGATTCAATATAGAAGTTCTTCCTAGTTAGTAGGTCTCTTGTATTTAATCTGTCCAGCAGAAGCAGCCAGAAAAAGAATCTTTGCTTTGGCAGGGCTCTTGATTCCCAAATCCAATTAAAAGGTGTAGGAGCCTTTATTGCAGGGGATAACTTTGAGTAGACTTTTTTACATGAGTATCCCCCTTTCCGGTCAAATTCCCATTGATCCTCAGCATCAATATTAGAGTCCAAGTGCAATTGTACAGCCTCAATTAGTTCCTCACATTCTTGAGCAGCAATCAGTGATAGAGGGAGATGGAAGTGGTCAAATATATTCTCTTGAGAAACAGATATGAATTTCATCAAGCTAATGTATTTATTCTTTGAAAAGGAAAACAGATGTGGGAATTCTTCCAACAGATAATTAGTATCCATCCAATTATCCATCCAAAATCCTATTGTTTTACCAGTTCCAGCTTTTAGTGGGAATTTCATCAAGCTAATGCCTCCTTTTGGTTTACTTGGTGTTTGTGTCAAAATTGTATCTTCTTTGGTTCTAGAAAGTATTAGCATGCATGTTTACTGTATATATATTATGGCATGCTTGTCCTTCTTGATCCAATATATAGGGGATACTCCACCGAATCCTAAATTGGCTAAGATGTGCATGAAATTCAATTTCATATCTATATGCACATATTTATGTGGAGTGTGTCCTATATATTATAGTTTATCTAACTACTATGGGACCCAATGAGAACCATTTTGTACTTGAATTTTGTTTTTAGGTACAATGGAGATGCATTGGATGCTTGCCTCATTCATAAGGAAGGTGTTCTCACCATGTGATGATAGGAGTCAAGCTATGATGTATAACAAACTCTCATCTTCTTTATCACCAATGTCATCTCGGTAACAAGTATCTGTCCCATGCACTCTATTCTAGTACTCAACCTTGTGTAGGTTGCCTCTTGGCATAAAAGCTTCTTTGTGCAATTGTTGTGGTTTTGGCTTATTTTCTTTCACGTGGCATATCTTTGTGATATTTCTGTTGAAATTGCAAAAAACCTTTCCTTCAATTGATATTATTTTTGTGATACTTGTTGCCTATCTCAAAGCATCTCCACTATCTCTTGTTCCCTTAGTGATATGTGTGATGTCTTTGATGTGTTTGAAGGTCATCTATATACAATAAGGTAAATTTGAGCTATGTGCTATGCTTTTAAGCAATAATCTTATTTGTATATTTATGATTTCCTTTTTGGATACCTTGTTCTCTTCTTCACTAACCATTTTGTATGTACATGTTTCTTTGTGGATGTATATCATCAACGATTTGTCCACATAGAAATCTATACATATGAGAGAGGTCACTTTTTAATCGGTATCCTAATTCTTTTGAGTCACCTTGTTTTTATCTTTGATTCTTTGGTGGCTTCGAGAAGAAAATATCTCGTGAGTGCTCGTTTTTTATTTGCTTCTCTATGCACTCATTTTTTTTTCAAAAAAGAGCGCTTTATTAGACTTTAACGAAATGTCCACACCCAGCCTCTGCATATCTAAGATGCACACAGCCAATAAGAAGTAGTGAGATAGAGAGCTGAAAGGGGCAAGAGAAAGACACATAGGAAAAACTTGTCACATGCGACAAAAATCGATTCTATGGTGTAGTCGGGCCGATACACAGATTATGCTGCCACCCATGATGGGAAAAAATATATGTCGCCACTTGCTCCAACCGTGAGGAAACCTCTGTAAACAGGTCTCAGTGAGCCGGACTCTGTAGAAAAGACCACTCCCGGAGATAGTGAGCACATCGGAAAATTACCTGCATTGGAGAAGAAACTTTAGCATTAAAAATCTGTCATTTCTACATAGCCAAAGCGACCATAATAAAGCGATCGCTCCCACCCAAATATGTTTTCTAAACGTGCAATCTATACCGTGTAGCCAATTGCCAAAAATATTAGCAAATGACCTAGGTGGATACAAGTTTGAAGCCACTTGGATGGCAGACCATATAGACCGCGCAAACTGACACTCAAAGAATAAATGTTTGATATTCTCGTCATGATGACAAAAGACACATTTTTTACTTCCTTGCCAGTTACGCTTTGCCAGGTTGTCCATAGTCAGGATGATCCCTTTGAGAAGGTACCAGCCAAATATCTTTATCTTTAAAGGTACCTTCATTTTCCAGAGATGTTCATTGTTTATAACTAGGGCCTCAGAATGTACTAAAGCATTATACATGGATCCTACTGAGAATGTACCATTCTTTTGCAGTTTCCAGCGGAATTCATCTCGTCCATGTTGGAGATGGATTTCGGCTAGTCGCTCTTGTAAAGCTTGCCAAAATTCCAACCTTGTACCGAGGAGAGCCCGCCTAAAATACACGTTGAGTGGAGAAGATCCCAACACCCTAGCGCGCACTCATATTTTATCGAAGATCTTTGACTTCATGCTTATCATGGTGAGCATGTTGATTTTTTTGGCTCTACATGTTCCTACTAGCTTTTGGCTTTTTCAATTGGTTTTAGTTTCCAATTGGTATCCTTGAGCTTGTGAACATACTCTTTTTTTAAAAGATCTTCTTTGCTTCTCGGTTGGGCTTCTCTTAATATTGAATCTTTTAAATTGGTATCTTCTTATGGCTCAACCATATCTTTGGTGCAAGTGCTATGTTTTGATTTATGCACTCTTGCACTTGTTGTGTGTTCTAGATGATTATGGGGGAGTGATGATCCCATATTTGTGCACTCCTCAATAGTGCATGAACATTGGGGAGCTTCTCCATTTTCACTTAGAACACTCTTTGCTCAAATCATATAATTTTTTGGTTTGTTGGATCTTCTTGATTGCTTGTCCCTTTGTGGGAAGATGTTTAATGGGAAATCTTTTTATTTGCAATCTTTGATCCTCAATATAGTTTGATTTCCCCCAACTATTCGTCATTGGATATGTGCATTTTATTTCATTCATATTCTTGAGAAATGTACACCTTGTGGAGAAACTCAAGGCTAAAAGAAGAAGATTATATGTTGATCAAGGCTAAGTGCAAGTTGATCAAGTGCTCTCATGGTATCTCTCCATGGGCATACTTGAAGCTTGCCACTCAATTGAAGATAAAGGCCAAGTAAAGATATGTCAAAGAGGTGTTTCTCCCATATTGGTGTATGGGGGAGCAATATGCGAGTCTTCGCCAGGCGGAGCGCAATCAAGAAAGGTGGTTCAACTTGAGAAGGCCAATATAGTCATCATCTAGCTCAAGTGGATTATGCGCAAGGCAAATGTATGATCTTGATAGGGTTTCTATTTTACCGGACTTGTGATGTTAGTTGAGAGACCGAGTTATAGGATAGATAGCCGTACTATCAAGAGGGGCTCTCGAGCGAGTATCTTGATCTTATTATCATAGAGATCTCAAACCTTTGCATCATTGGCATCATCTTTATTGGTTTTTATTTGGCTCTTATCGTGGTGTGGTCTTGGTGCTTGTCGTGCTGGTCATGACAAGGCCAAGTTCACCAAAAACGGATTTCGTATGTGTCTTCTATTGCATTTTCGGTTTTGGAGATTTTGTCGGTCCATCCATGCGGAAGGTTTCACTCTTTAATTTATTAGCAAAATCTCCTTTACTTGGTTTCAATATTTCAACCTTTTGTAGGGTAGCCCTCGTCGTCATCTTTCCAACAAAATTGGTTTCATGTCAATCAGAGTTTCCTTGCAAAAGTTATTCAGTTTTAGGGTGTGCGGAGGTAGTACCTCCACCTTTGGGGGTAGTACCGCCAGTGCTGCCGCCACAGAGGCTCTCTATTACACTACAGCGGTAGTACCTCCACCTTTGTAGGTAGTACCGCTGATGTGGGTACCGCCAGTGGTGCCGCCACAGGGGCTCTCCGTTGCACATCAGCGGTAGTACCTCCGCCTCTGGAGGTAGT
The DNA here is from genome assembly GCA_012064385.1 of Puccinellia tenuiflora. Classification (NCBI taxonomy): domain Eukaryota; kingdom Viridiplantae; phylum Streptophyta; class Magnoliopsida; order Poales; family Poaceae; genus Puccinellia; species Puccinellia tenuiflora. The sequence continues at coordinate 480,577 of QRDG01000438.1, read as the reverse complement.
ACCGCTGTGGTGGGTTCGTGCGCTCCTGCCTGGAGGTAGTACCGCCAAGTTTTGGAGGTAGTATCGCTGTAGTGGGATGTTTTCAGCTCGAAACGGCTAGTTTTCGGGGCTACCTATTTAAGGGGCCTTCTTTCCCAATAGGTGGCTAACTCTTTTGCACTCTCTCTCCTCCATTGTTGACCTTCTCGAGAGCTTCCTTCCTCTCCATCCCTCCATGATTCTTGCCTCCATTTAGAGGGAAAAGAGAGAGGAGATCTAGATCTACATTTCCACCAAGCCATATCTCCTCTAAGTGAGGGGAACCCTTTAGATCTAGATCTTGGAGTTGCTTTGTGTTTCTCCTTTGTTCTTCCTCTCCAATCCCTCCCTAGCATTAGTTACTTTCGTTGGATTTGGGAGAGAAGGACTTGACCACTTAGTGTGTTCTTGCCATTGCATTTGGTGCATCGGTTTGTGCTCTCCACGGTGATACGTGGAAGTTGAAGTTCGAGAAGCTTGTTACTCTTGGGTGCATAGGGCTCCCAAGAGCTTGTGCCTCTTGGGTGCATTGTTCACCCTAGACGGTTTGTGGGTGCCGCGAAGTTCTTCGAGTTGTGAAGATTCGGGCACATTGTAAGGTTTTGTCTACGCCCTCAGGAAGACCTCATTGTACGGGTTTGGTCTACGCCCTCAAGACGACCTCATGGTGGATGAGCAAATCACCCATCGGGTATTCCCCACGGGAGGATCTCACGGAGAATAGGGTGAGCACGGGCGTTCTTGTAGGAGGGCCAAGGAGCCTCCACACCTCTCCAACGTAGACGTACTTCCATTGGAAACTACGGGAAACAAACCTCCGTCTCCACTTGTGTCGGTTATCTTTATAACTAAACCCCTTTACTAATGCATTTAATTTGTGATAGCCATCGAGCTTGAAGTAGTATATATCTTGCTATCCTTGTTATTAACTTGCCTAGAATAAGTTGTTGGTGCACATAGGTGAACCTAGCATATTAGGTTTTGTGCTTGATATATTAAACACTAGTTTTATTCCGCATTTATCAAACCCTAAACGTAAAAAAAAAATCGCCTATTCACCCCCCCCCCCCTCTAGGCGACATCTCATTCTTTCAACAACTACCTAGGTTTTTCCATGCTAGCGTGTTTGTGTTTTTTTTGTAAGTGATGCGGGGTTTCACATTAATTACCCGTGCCAGGATTCCTACCATTAGCCACAACTTGGCATAGTTTCTTCTATTAGGAATTAGGCATCACATGCACGTCTTGGAATCCATTTGAATAAACTTGGTTGTGGATCTTGCATCATATAGTTCCATGATCATGGTCATTCCATTGTATGAAAGATGTGTGTGGTCCCCAAATTCTTCCATTATACATGAAATTTGTGTGAATATGTATAGTTATAGTTATGATTACCCAACATCCATAAGTTTACTCATACAAATTTTTAATCCAAAAAATAGGTGCGGATGGACTTGAACCCACACCTTTTATAGTTCCACCTCACCAATTAACTCATTAGATATATTTTTCAAGATTTTGTCTGCATGCATCATTTGTTGTACTCTAGAACCATCTACCTTGATTTTTACAGAAAAACACAAACAGTGCCCAACATATGATATAGTACCTCTATTCCACAAAGTAAGCCTTTTTAGGAAGCTAAACTAGGTTGCTAAAAAGGTTTATATTGTGGAACGGAGGGAGTATATCTATGGACGAAACAAAAATGTGTTTGCTTATTATTTTGTACATCAATTTTCAGAATGTAGTTTTCCTATAAATTTAAATTATGATATTCCGTGCCGACAAAATAGTATTTAGAATATATTTTCAGCGGGAACGAATGCCACACCACAACTGTCAAAAAATATTTGGTTAGTGTTTATTTGTGATCATAATACCAAAATAGTAGTGCAAAAAAATGTCGTAAGTATAAGTATTGTTGGCGTGATGATTGTAGTTTACTAAAATTTACGTACCAAAAAAATGTATTTTGGTTGTTTCTTATTATAGCTTTTATGTTGTTATTTATTGAGTCTAGATGATCATATGTGGAGAACAAGTTGGTACCTTGTATTATTTGTTCAATTGGATGTACTTATGATCTTCTCTCTAGTAGATTCCATGTGTTTAACTGGAGATAATCTATACCTAATAATAAAAGCATAATCTATACCTAATAATAAAAGCGTTAAGGCTTCCGCGATACGGGCGTTGTGGTCCGTCCATTACGTCATCACACGGAAGGTCTAGATCGGTGGAGAAACTTATGGAATAGAGCTACCGGCAGGGAGTCTTGAACGTCGTGGGCTGAAAAGTGGTGTAGACCCGTGAGGATAAGGCCTAAACCCACCACTATTCGACAACAATTAAAACTACTTTGCAGAACCTAAAGGAAAAATAAACCTCACAACCAAACAAGTTGGAGTGGTGAACATCCCCAAGTTTGAGTGATTGCAAGATGGAGAAGAGACCCAGAATTATGAGTTATCGAACCGTCGGAGTAATAAGGTGCACAAAGTTGGTGTTTGTGCTTAAATTGCATTTAATGTGCACATACGAGAATCTATTTTGAAGTATCACACTACGAGAATGTCCGATTTGAAATGTAATTTCCTCTTTTTTTTACAATCAAGGTGCACTTCACTTGAAATTTATATGTCTCATGCTACATACTACCTTCAGGAAAATAAGTTTGAATTTGTTGAGATGAGTATCCTATCAATCATGTCAAGCTCTTGACCAGAATCTCACATGAAGCTTCCTGAATGTCCAAAACACTAACAGAAGTTTTTTTTGCCATGCAGAGTTAAATACCAAAATAATGGAATTTAGTACAAAATCCCATAAATCATTAAGAATAGTGTTATTGACTCCTAATAGTATGCAAATATGTTGGATAATTTCATAATAAACTATAAAGCTTATAGATGCACACACTAATTTTTAGACTAAATGCCAAAGGTTAATCTTCTTCCTACCCTGGTGGATTTGCATCCATGCACCCAGGTAGCTATCATAACTCCGCCCCTGCTTATATGTAGGGCCGAAATATGCTAGGACAAAGATTGGAACGATCAAGGTTATTTTTGTTCTTGTTAAATTTTGTTGATTTTGATCATACACAAATCTGTTTCAATGTGACATGATGTGTCTATAATTTTACATGGCTCATGCAAGATGCAGCCTTGGCATCAAATCCCCGTACCGTTTCTTCTTTGCGAAAATATTTGCAGCCTTTGTGCATCCTGGAAAATCAACCCTTGGTTGGATGGTTAGGTGAGTGGTTGTATCCACAGCCCACCAGATTTCAAACCCTGGATTTGACATAGTGTTTCTCGTAATAGACGGAATATTTTTTAGTGGGAGACGACGTTATCGTCGATTGTCAACCCAAATAAATCAGTACACACATTTCAATCAGGACATGTATATCAATCAAACAAAAGCACAACTATGTGTTGCCCGATCCAGTAATCCACATGAAAGCTAAAATTACCCCTTGCCACATGCAGAAATCTCGCGTCGTCGCCCGACAAAATCACGGAAGACATTCACTTGCTTCCTGCCTTCCTCCCGGGTACTACAAGAGCGGCACATGCTAGGTGCCGTGCAAGCAATCCGCTTCTCCCGTCCCCACTCTCGCCGCCTCCCCTGCACTCTTCTTTATGCGCGCCCCGAGCTAGCTATAGGGTAAGCAGCAATTTAATCGACCGGTCCAGCAATGGTGCTCGTGGCGCGGAGTCCTCTATCCGTGCTGCGTGTGCTCGTGGCGCTCGCCGCAGCTTCCTTGTTTTACTCCGGCGCCGCCGAGGCCCGCGTCCTGCTCACCCTCGACGACTTCGGCGCCGCCGGCGACGGCATTGCCAACGACACCCAGGTACAACGACCACATCATCCCGATTGATCCGCGATTCCGTATTGATCACCGTGATTTAGCTAATCTGTTTATTTTAGGCTTTCTTGGAGGCGTGGGCAGCCGCGTGTGGCTCGGAGGAGCAGGCCGTCCTCGCCGTGCCCGCCGCCAAGGCCTACCGGATCTGGCCCGTGCAGCTCGCCGGCCCCTGCAAGAAGAAGCTCAAGCTGCTGGTACGTGCGTGTGTTCGGTCGGTGTCAGTTTCGCCGTCCTCTTTCTGACAGTGGCGCTGGGCAGATTGCCGGGACGATCGTGGCGCCGGCGAGCCCCGACGAGTGGGCGGGCAGGGACCCGATGAAGTGGCTGTACATCTACGACGTGGACGGCCTGTCCGTGAGCGGCGGCGGCACCATCGACGGCGCCGGGCAGGAGTGGTGGGCGCGCTCCTGCAAGCGCAAGAAGACCCAGGTACGCACTGTCTATGCAACTGCCAGTCAACCAACACCTCACCTGTCTCAGCTCTGAAAACTTCCAACCATGACACTCACACGTATGCATCTCGCGTCCGTTGTCGCAGCCCTGCAACACGCGGCCTCCTCCCAGGGTGAGTCATCTCCGTCGTTTACCGGCGACGACTCGATCACCGGCGGCGAGGAGTGACGGCGTTTTCATTTCAGGCGGTGCATTTCGAGGAGTGCAGGGGGGTGAGCGTGCAAGGGGTGACGCTGCAGAACGGGCAGCAGTTCCACCTGTCGTTCACGCGGTGCACCGACGTGAAGGCCAACTTCCTCCGGGTGGTGGCGCCGGCGGACAGCCCCAACACCGACGGCATCCACCTCAACGACACCTCCCACGTCCAGATCATGGACAACCTCATCTCCACAGGTACGTACGTCTCACTCTGTGCCCCGGCGGCCGGCCGGCATGTGTACTTCGTCGTCGTCTTCAGAGTCGGACAGTGACGTCTTAACAGGATGCATTCGTGCCTGAACTGGATCACTCCGGTTCAGCTGTCTGTCTGCTTGTCTGCATTTTCTTCTGCAAGATAAGATCAAATCCGTCAAACGGTTGACCTGATAGATTCTGGCCAAATTTGTAGCAGCCTGGCCGCCTGGGCATGAAAGATTTGTCATGACAGAGACGTGAACGTGACAGTGATGTACTACTGGTACTGTACGTATACTAGTAGTACACGTTGCACGTAGTTTGGTCCTAAATTGCTGCCGATTTGTCAGACCTCTTCTTCCTGGAAAGAACTATAGTCAAATTCGTCTGATTCGCTGAAGAACACACCTGACCTGCACTGCACACGATCGATTTACCTTGTATAGTTTCCTTTTAATTACCAGGTGACGATTGCGTGTCAATGGTCGGCAACTGCTCCGACATACGTGTAAGAGACATCTCGTGTGGGCCCGGCCATGGCATCAGGTACTAGTACACCACTTCTTTACTCTTCACTGAAAAACTCAGCTACTATGAATTAAGGATGCACTAACACGCATCAAGTGTTCGTCAGCATCGGGAGCCTAGGCAAGAACCGGACCACTGACAGGGTCGAGAACGTGAGGGTGGACACCTGCTTGCTCACCAACACAACCAACGGTGTCCGGATCAAGAGCTGGCAGGTAACTTCGATCCCCTCTCTGACAAGAAAATTTAGTCCAATTTGTGCTCTGTTGTTGCTCCCAGGGAGGAATGGGGTTCGCTCACGACCTGAGGTTCGAGAACGTGGTGATGAAGAACGTCTCCAACCCCATCATCATCGACCAGTACTACTGCGACCAGCCAACGCCGTGCGCAAACCAGGTACAAGTACTTGAGATTACTGTCTGTTTGTTTGTCCCTGAATCGTCTGATGCAGAGCACTGACTGAAGCCTGAACTGAACTTGTGTGCGTGTGCGTGCGTGCGTGCAGACGGAGGCGGTGGAGGTGCGCAAGGTGGAGTTCGTCGACGTCAGGGGCACGTCGGCGACGGCGCAGGCGATCAAGATCGCGTGCAGCGACACCGTGCCGTGCCGGGAGCTGGAGCTGAAGAACGTCAACCTGACGCTGGAAGGCGGGGGCGCGCCGTCGGCGTCCTGCTACAGGGCGTTCGGCAAGGCCGTCGGCACCGTTGTCCCGGCTTCCTGCCTCGCGAAGCACGACTCGTGATGGACGTGGAATGATGTGGAGGCTGTTTGTGTAGTCTACCGGTCGGTTTTTGAACGTAGCTTGGTAAATGCTTCAGTGCATTTGCCATCAACTGTACTAGTAGGCCTTGGCGCGGCGGCATGCCGCGCCCGTAGGATGTTCCTTTAATGGAAATAAAAATGAATTTGGTGAATTTTTATGTGGTTTTTCTTTTTTTTATCTTATAGACAAAGTTTGCTTGACGGGTAGGATCATTGTATTTGGTGAGTAGTATGCCTATGGAAGTTAATAGAAGAGAAAATCATCATTTGGAGGTAGTGCATACAATAAAGTAAAACGTGTTTGTTTCCTAGTAAATGTTGCATGATTTTTAATTGGTTTATTAAGTCTGAAATAAACTTATTTGTTTGCTGCATGGAAAAAGGTTTGTAATTTTAAAATTACAATAGATGCATTATTGAATTCTTGAATTGACCGAATCTATGCAGGCATAAAGTGACACGAAAATAGTACAATACCAACACCATACATTTATTGCTAGTGCACCTTACACGATTTACTTGCAGAGTAACATAAGCTTCTTATTCATAACACACTACAACTTAGTAGACTTCTACAATATGTACAAATAAACAATACAACTGCAAAGAGCTATTTATTTTACTTATTATACTCTACTGCCAATACATATATGACTTGCTATACAATACTGTATTTGAGCTTACTATTCACTATACAATACCGTGATGAAGAAGATCTCATATAAGGCTATAATCTTGCTTATCTCAAGTCCCAGCCTGTGTGCGGTAGTGCGTGAATTAGGTGCTTATCTCAAGGCCCACATCGCGCCCCGTGGGAAGATATTTAGTTATTGACTATAGGAGATGGTAGGGCAAAGTGTGAGGTAGTTATTTTTGTCATTTCATTTTTCCCAGGGCCTGCATGATAGGCGTTGTGGTGTTAGTTTTTTCTAAGTGAACTATGTGACTTGGATGCTAGAGGCAAATAAGCAGATATGTTGTTTATCTTGTGAACCGGTACTATTTGTAGTGTCCCTAGGTTTCTAATTGATGTGAAGGTCGTAGTTTTGCTAGGGAAGGTTGATGTGTTGTTTAGGGAGATTAGAGTTGTTGCTCGTCTGAACTTTGTTTCGTTTCAGTCGTTTATTGCCCACGGGCGTGTAATAATGTAGCTGACGCTCTTGCGAGCTATGGTGCGAAGATGGTATCGGTACCCCAAGCCGTATGGCCGGGCCGAGTGCCTAGCTTCGCCCAACGTTTGGTTGCCAGCGCTTTCGCTGCGCAGTTTGGTTAATGGAATGTTTTCCATCTCAAAAAAAAAGGTGAGCATATCCAAGTCTATTCCGCAGATGAAAGTTGTTGGGGGTCTAAGGTAGGTTGTGTTTTCAATTTGGTTACTATGGAACCATATAATGCTAAGACTCTACCAACTTGGACAGATATAACCGTACTATTTTTTTTAGATGAAATGGGATTCTTGGGCATTGGTTGAAGTAATTTATTGGGTCAACAATACTGGAACAGAGATTTTTTTATTGCATTCGATGAAGAAAATAGATTCACCCAGTGAAAGGTACAGTGACACATGTTTGCCATCAACCAGAATCGGGAAGGAACGCATAGGAATGGAATAGTCAGAAACTAAACAATTAATCTTCTTGAAGCAAATTGCGTTGATTCCACTGACAATGGGGATACATCGATCTTAAGGACGAATTTGATTTACATACAACACCTCGTCCGACGCTGTAATCCGTTGGTTTGCGTCGATGCCTTGATACCATCAGATGCCCGTCGGACTGTGTCGTACAAATGTCGGACACATAGCAGAGCTCTCTTGAGAAAGCAAACGGAGTGAGTAAACCAAACAAAGCTCAACTGGATGTGCCAAGTAGTAGAGAAGAGGGAATGACCACTGTTTGTGGTATATAGTGTTTCGATCTGGCTGTGTGTTTTGTCTATCCGATGAAAATACAGAGGGAGCACAAAATTTGTTCAACATAGAAATAAATAGACACTGAGATTTACTGCATATTATTATTCCAGAAAGCTAATACTCTATTATAACATGGGTTCTGTTCGTGGAGCGAGTAAAAGTACTGGTCGTAGATCGATTTATTACACAGTGATGAGAGAAGATGTTGGGTACAAAAGGTCTGCCTTGACAACGTATCGCTGCTAGTCTATTGCCAGCAATCTGTACATGCCAGTGTCACAAGTCATTAGATTTTATGACTTTCCTGATGACTACTTCGAGCTTACAATGTCTTCCCTGAAAGAAGACAATTTATGGGACTTTGTAGGATGGCATGTGAAGTTGAAGAACTAAAAAATAGATATCGTTAATAAGCTAGTAGCTTACTATGAAAAACATTGAGATCCTACTGGCCAAGGGCGTAGAGGGGCGTGTCGATTGATTCAGTTTTTCTGCTTGCTGAGCTTTCCCAATCGCTCTTGCAAGGTGAGTTCCTCATGGTGTACATATTTGTATTAGCAACTTGATGCTGCTCAATAGGGTCAGGAGGTAGTGCAGCATTGAGCCCAGTGCATCAGAGTGAAAGATAGGACCTGTCACCCAGCTCCTGGAGGCCTACCTGCTTTGCGCGGCGCTTCATAAAACTGTTTCTATCCATGAAACCAGGAGCTAATAACTGTTGCTCATGCATTGCAAGCCATTCTGCAAATAACCAAATAACCATCCCAGATTGCAAATCTGATGCTGGTTGACGACCTCCTTGACATGGCGAATTTATTAGGTAAAAAAAGAATAGCAACTGAAGTGACAGACTTCATAATTAGTACATAAAGAAGTTGTGCAACTTCTAATGGTCAGTCAGATGAACAAACATTATTTAGGTTTCTCATTTCAAGGCATTTTCACATTGTTTTTTGCCAATTCTTACTTTTTGCTTATTCGTAGGTAGTGAAATTTGTTGGCATATTGAATACTGCTAGTCATTTTTTAGGAATGGTGCAAAGAAATGTGAAATCTATTGCCTTAAATCATTATTCTTTTGAGCAGGTCTTATTTCATAACCAAGGATCAGGAAAAAAAGTGTACCTACATCTTCATCACGCCGGCACATTAGATTTTCATTTCAGCTCAAACTAATCTGCTTAAAATAAGAAAAAGAAAATTGTGTCATTTGTTTCCATGAATATGACCATGGAGGACGTTAAGACTGGTAAGTTATCACTTCAGCTCAAACTAATCTACTGCTTGAAGGCATGATAGTTGACATTTGCAAGGAATTAACCATTTGACCGATTTTGATTACATTCAAGGTATAGAAACTTTGCTTCACATAGATGAGGAAAAAGGAGAAATACCGGTAGTAGCATCATTTGGCCACTCGAGTAGATAAATTTCCCATCCAAAGATGAAAATTGCAGACTAAAAACCGGCTAAACTGGCATGCCTTAGGAAGTTGAAAAATATTCAAGAGGTAATGGCCTGACAACTAATCTATCAGAAGCAACTGAGGCAATCAACGGACAAACGAGCAAAGACGCGGAGCATGAGCACAATGGAGTGCGCTTGGTGGAACCAACCAGTTTGAGCCGTCCGGGTGGAGCACAGAAGCGGCCCGCATGGCGGAGGTAGACATGACTCATGGTGAGGGAGCACAATTGCACCGTATAGGCGCTCCCACCCCCTTGTCTTGCCGCGCCATTGTGCAGGTCAGGAGCAACCAAGCTGAAAATGTATTTTGGCCCTGGAGTTCCAAACCCAACAACTGTGACCCTTCTACTCCAGGTTATATGCATCCGGCTGCGTGCACAAAGCCTAGCCGCAGAAAACCAGCGACCATGAACCCTACGGCCACAGCAATCTCGGACCTTCGTCTCTTCATCCTCGTCGGTGGTTGCTGCTGTATGTAGACCGCTCTGCAAAAAAAAAAATGATAAGGACAACAATACTTTTAAATTAGAGCAACATACTAAGAAAATGATCATGAACATGCAGTAAACAAAGACATATAGTTAGTGTTCTCGATTATTTTGCTTCCAAGTTGCATGTATACGGTATACCTGTCCCTTTATGACGAGCACCTCTCTGGTGGTGATGACGCAACGGACGTTGAATTGATTATTTCAAGATCTTGCAAGGATTTACGGAGCATTATTCAGCGAACAAAACAAATCCTGACAAACATATCATCAACACTTAGCATGCACGGATTTGTATACATTAAAACGGAGATGCAGCTCGTAAGAAATAAGAGATGAAAGGAGCAGCAACACCAACTGCGTGAGAGAGAAGAGGGCGGCAGCTCCTCCACTGCGTCGCTAGGTGCGTCCGTGCTGCCTCGAGAGAGAGAGGAGGGGGGCCAGGTCCTTTGCGTCGCCAGCCGCATCGGGAGGAGAGGAAGGCGGCAGGTCCTCCACCGGGCCGCTAGCTGCGTTGATGGCCGCCACAGAGGCAACTCGGTGGCCAGGAAGAGAGAATGAGGGCGCCGACCTGGTGGAGGGAGGGGGTGCTGGAACGGGAACGGGGAGGAGACAAACCAAGACGAAGACGGCAGGCAAGACGAACCAAGAGGAGACTGACAAAGACGCTGCAGGAGGCAAACCTGTGTGCATAAAACGAACATGAAACACATAGCAACTAATAGGGGAAACGATGAAGGCAACACACGCACCTCGTCCGGACCCCTGCGGCCGTGAATAGCACGGCGATGATCGATAGGGAAAAACGGACCACCGTCCAAAGCCTCAGCGACGGCCGCGACGCCGGAGGAACCGACCCACTCACCCACACCACGGCCGCTGGCCATGGTGGAGGTCGGCCAAGGAGAGCTCGGGGCTGAAGTACGGGGTAGGTGGCGGCTTGAGGGCGCAGAGGTCTGTGGAGGCAAAGGCCCGCTATGGAGGTGGAGGCGTGGAGGCGTGGAACCCTTCTCTCATGGATTTGGAGCTCTCGATGGAAATTTTTAGATAGAGAGAGTAGAGAGAGACGTGGAAGTACAGAAACCAAGCAATCAATCAATCAGAGAGCGGAAGCCAACAAAACCACACGAACTGATTAGCCACAGCACGCGCCGGCGGCACATAAGAAATTCCACAGACTGCAAAATAACAGGAGAGTAAAAACAATCAAACAAGCACCAAACAAGGAAGCAACAAGTAGCAAACCTCGATCAGTAGACAGCAGCAAAGGCCGGAGTGCGAACAGGAGGAGATAACAAAGAACGAGCCGGTGAAGGAGGCACGGCTGCCGAGCCACCTACAAAGAGAGAACAGAAAAGATTATACCAAGTCGTCGGAGCAACGACCAATAAGCGAAGAGGCACGCAGCGGAGGCACCAGGTCCTTACACACACGGGGAGAACCAACAGCTGAAAACGGGCGCAGCAACGACGGCGCAGAAGACGAACCTGCATGGCCGACCGAAAGAACACAAATAACTGTAGTAAGAAGGCAAACAAATAGAAAGAAAATAGGAAACATATCAGCCGTACGTACCTTCCCCAACCTCCAGGCCTGCCGGTCGTTTGCCAAGCCGGATACACGACAAGCAGCTAGCTAGAGAAAGATCAGGCGCATCGCGAGACGGCGAGAGGAACCAAACCTAGGAGAAGCCATAGAAGGCTCCATTACAGGCACAGAAAAGAAGCAAACACGATAGGAAGAAGGGCACGCATGGAGGGAAGCAAGCAGGAGAGACGTAGTGTGAACCAAAAGGAAATAATGCGCAGCAACAAGAAGGAAGCCAGCCGGAAAGGAAAGAAAGGAGGGAAAAGAAACAACAAAGCAGACCAAGAGAAAACAACATAAACTACTACCCGGAAGCAAAGGAAAGAAGAGAAGAGCGACACCTACCCTGTCTGGAAGCAGGAAGAAGTAGGACGACGTGGACCAGGAAAGAAACACCAGCGAGAAGAAGATCGTGGACAGCAACACAACCACCAACGAGACAGAGCTCGTGGACACCAAAACCACCAAAAAAATTAACAGAATGGAAGAAGAGAAAAACAAACGGAGAAGATAAACAAGAGAAGAAGGGAGAGGGCAACCGGCTGGAATCCCCAAGGGAAGAGACAACGGGCTAAACCGGAAGGAACTCAATGAAAAGGCCAACACACCGGTTGCAAGAGGGAGAAGCGGACCGGAAACCGAATGAGATGAGGAAGAAGCAGAAGGAGAAGCAACGGGAAACAAGAGAAAGAGAGTGAGACAAAACGGGCAGACGGGAACAAGAAGAGGAAACCCAAGCGGACGCAGCGAATGGAAAGAAGACACGATGGCAGAGCAACGAAACGTGGCAACCGATGATACGCAAGCGGGGAGTCGATCGCTGAGAGAGCAGGGATCCTTCAAACTTTATTATAGTAGAGTATATGCAACAAGCTGTACAATTTTTTTTGGTTTTGATAGGTCTTAATCCGTTGAGACTTCATGAAAGAGTGCAAGCTGCAAGTCTTACTGAACTAGAGTTGTACTTTCTAGATACATTGAGATATAGATTGACGAATAAAATTATGCAAGTTTTAGAGTAGTTGGTAATTTTAACAGCCGTCCATCCGCTTAAATCTGACGGTGGAAAAATAGGAGCTACCGGAAACTACGAGAAGAAAAGTACCTGAAACTACCTGAATTGTATTATTTTTTATGTGATATTAAAAGGGTATTTAGGTAATTTCGTCCCACCCCACTGTCAGATCCGCCGCCGGTCCCACCACTCACTCTCTCCCCCACAATCCCCCAAATCCCTCCTCCCGGCGTTCGAGGGCGGAGGATGGCGCGGGAGGACGCCGAGGCTTGACGCGGGCGGCCTGGCGGCTGCCTCGTGACGCGGGGGCAACGGCGAGGCACCACCAGCACCCGGCGCTCGGCCGGCCGCAGCGATGGCGCGGGGCCGGCAGCGGCGAGGTGGTGCGGTGGTCCACCTCGCCAGCGCAGGAGTTCGCGGTGGTCGCGTCCGTGATCCGGCGGCGGCTGGTGGTGGGGACGAGCACGGCGGCGGCGACGGCCGTGGGGGCCATCTTCGGCGGGGCCACGGCGAGGGCACCACTAGCACACGGCGCTCGGCTGGCCGCGGCGGTGGCGCGGGGCCGGCAGCGGAGAGGTGGTGCGGTGCTCCACCTCGCCGGTACAGGAGTTCGCGGCGGTCGCGTCGGTGATCCGGCGGCGGCTGGTGGTTGGGACGACGTGCTCTACCCCGTCGGCGGATAAGCTTCCACCTCGGCCTGTCCCCCTGATACGTCTCAAACGTATCCATAATTTTTGAGTGATCCATGCTAGTTTTATGATATTGTCATATGTTTTTACTGTCATTTATATCATTTTATGCATTTTATCGGACTAACCTATTGACAAGATGCCCAGTGCCAGTTCCCTGTTTTTGCTGTCTTTTTGTTTCAGAAATTTACTTCTGAAAATATTCTCGGAAAGCGATGGAAATTTTTGAGAATTTTTTATTTGCCGCGACGAAGTACCAGTCCGAAGGAGAGCCGGAGGGGAGGCCCACAGGGCAGAGGCGGCCCCCTGCCACAGCCTAGGGGTGACCCGCGGGTGGGGCCCGCCCCTGCCCTGGGACCTCTCCTCGACGCCCTCCGACACCTATAAATTGCTATGTGACCTAAAAAGTCGAGGCGGCCATTTTTTTACAGAAACTCGACCCCGACGCACCGTCACCGAAAACCCTAGTTCGGGGTCCAATCTGAAGCTGATCCCGGCACTCTGCCAGAGGGGAGATCGATCCCGGAGGGCTCTTCATCGCCATGCCTTCCTCCGGGATGATTTGTGAGTAGTCTCACCTTGGACTACGGGTCCATGGCAGTAGCTAGTTGGTAGTCTCTCTCTCTTGTGCTTCATGTCTTATGATCTTGTGAGCTGCCTAACATGATCAAGATCGATTATTGTAATGCTATGTGATGTGTTTGCTGGGATCCGATGGATTATGAAGTTATGTTCAGATTGTGCATGATTCTTATATGAGTAATTTATGTTCTTGCATGCTCTCTGATGTGCGTAGTTACTTTGGCCAAGTGATTGTGTGTATCTCCAAGAGAGGGTATTTATGCTAGATAGTAGGTTAATGCCCCATTTCGTTCCTGGGCACGAGTGATAGAAACGTCTAAGGGCGAGGGTGTGATGTTGCTACTAAGGGTAAAACAGTGCTGTTAATGTCTATTTTGATATTAGTATTTCTTACTTCATGCACTTTACTTAATGCAATTGTCTGTTGTTTGTAACTTAATACCGTTGGGTGACAGGCTGGATAGCGATCCCACGGTGGACTTTTTAGACAAAGACGCAGTTGGACTCAACGGTCTTTGTTCCTTGTCGTGATGCCTCCATAAATATTATCATGTCCTTTTTGTCATATCTAAATTGGGTTTGTGTCATGATCTTGTCAATTGCCTAGCTGTAATTCGTTCACCCATCACATGCATATTTTATTTACTTGAGAGACTCCACTAGTGAACCCATGGCCCCCGGTCCATCTTTTTACATTGTTTTCAACCTCATTTACTTGCTTTTAATGATCATTACTCCTCTGGTCACTTTTCATATTTTATCTACTTCATTATACAATTAACCGCTTTGTGTTCTACGAGACTGGAGAGATTGAGAACCTCTCCGCCGTTGGGGGCAAAGTATTTTGGTTGAGTGTGTGCAGGTCCACGTCTGTTGAAGGTATTCCTAAGCACTAGAGATCTTCAACATTCACCTCGTTGTTGATTTCAATGTCCTACTGGTTCGATAAACCTCGATTCTTAATTGAGGGAAAACTGCTACTAGCTACAATTCCGCCTTCGCTTGGGGCACCACCCAACTTATCAATATCCACCATCAAGCAGTTTTCTGGCACCGTTGTCGGGGACTTTGGAGCTACAGTAAGGGAGTCTCATACTCTCAATCTCCTTACTTTGTTTTTGTCTTGCTTGCTTTATATCTCGTTTAGTTTATTTTCCTGTTTCAAAATTTTAAAACCCCAAAAAATTAGTGTAGTCTTTATTCCTGTCTTATTATTTTATCTTATCGTTATGTCTTCTACTGAAAACACCAAGTTATGTGACTTTACTAGCACTAATAACAATGATTTTATATGCTCTCCAATTGCTCCACCCGCTACTAAAGCGGAATTCTATGAAATTAAGCCTGCCTTGCTAAATCTTGTTATGAAAGAGCAATTTTCTGGTGCTAGTACTGATGATGCTGCCTCTCATTTAAATAACTTTGTTGAGTTATGTGATATGCAAAAGTATAAAGAGGTAGAAAGTGACATCATAAAAATGAAAATTTTCCCTTTCTCTTTGAGAGGGAGAGCAAAAGAATGGTTATAGTCTTTGCCTAAAAATAGCATTGATTCTTGGATTAAATGCAAAGATGCTTTTATTAGAAATATTATTCATCTGCTAAAATCATACAACTAAGGAGTAACATTATGAACTTTAGACAATTTGATAATGAATATATTGCTCAAGCTTGGGAGAGAATGAAATCTATGGTTAAGAATTGTCCCACGCATGGATTAACTATGTGGATGGTTATCCAAACTTTTTATGCAGGTTTGAATTTTTCTTCAAGGAACCTTTTGGACTCGGCCGCGGGAGGCACCTTCATGTCCACAACATTAGGTGCAGCAACTAAACTCTTGGATGAGATGATGACAAATTATTCACAATGACACACCGAACGAGCTCCAAGTGGTAAGAAGATAAATTCTGTTGAGGAAATCTCCTCTTTGAGTGATAAGGTTGATATGATTATGTATATGCTTGCTACCAATCAGTCCAATATTGATCATAATAATGTCCCACTTGCTTCATTAATTTCCCAAGAAAAGGATCAAGTTGATGTTAATTTTCTTAATAGAAATAACTTCAACAATAATGCTTATCGAAATAATTTTTGTAGTAACAACTATAAGCCTTATCCTCCCAATAATGGCAACTCTTATGGTAATTCTTATGGTAATTCTTATAATCATAATAAGAATGTGTCCTTTGATCTTGAAAATGTTTTAAAGGAATTTATCACTTCGCAAAAAGCTTTTAACAAAATTGTTGAAGAGAAGTTAGAAAAACTGGATAGTCTAGTCTCTAAAGTATACGTTCTTGCTCATGATGTTGAAATTTTGAAAATTAGAACCACTCCAAATCAAGACAAACATACTGAATCTTTAAATGCTATCTCTCTTCAAATTAATGAAAATGAAAGGATGATGGCTCTCTTGAAGCTGGGTGGGCTAGAGAGGCTGAAGAAGCTAGAATTGCTGAAATGAATAGGAAAACTGTTAAAGTTTATACTATCCAAACCACTAAAGAGGATCCTCCTAGTTTATTTAAAGATGATGAAATTGATTTTGATAATTGCAATCTTACTGAAGTCATTAAGTTCCTACAAAAACTTGCTAAGACACCGGATGCTAGTAAAATAAATCTTGCATTTACCAAACACATTACCGATGCTCTTATCAAGGCTAGGGAAGAAAAACTAAAGCTTGAAACCTCTATCCCTAGGAAGTTAGAAGATGGTTGGGAACCCACTATTAAGATGAAAATTAATGACTTTGATTGCAATGCTTTATGTGATCTTGGTGCAAGTGTTTCCGTTATGCCTAAAAGTTTCTATGATATGCTTGATTTAAATCCTTTGGAAGAGTGCTATTTATATGTTCATCTTGCTAATTCTTCTAAAAAGAAACCTTTGGGTAGAGTTTATGATGTACTTATTGTTGTTAATGATAATTATGTTCCCATTGATTTTATTGTTATGGATATTGAGTGCAATGCTTCTTGTCCTATTATTTTGGGAAAACCGTTTTTGAGAACTGTTGGTGCTATTATTGATATGAAAGAGGGAAATATAAAGTTTCAACTCCCCCTTAAAAAAGGGATGGAACACTTACCTAGAAAGATAAATAAGCTTCCTTTTGAATCAATCATAAGGTCAAGCTATGCTCTTGATGTTGCAAAGGCCTCCGAAAAAACTTGATATTTGGCATTGCGCCTAGCTAAAAGGCGTTAAAGAAAAGCTTTTGTTGGGAGGCAACCCATCTTTTACTTTCAGTTTGCTTTTTGTTTTTCTTGTGTCATGAAGTTATTACCTCTGTAGCAACTTCATTGTATCTTTTTCTTTTAGTTTTTTGTACCAAGTTTAGCCTCTAATGCATTGAAAGTGCGAGGTATTGTGTTGCTGTCCAAAAACAGATTCTGTGTGTCTGTTGCACGAAAATACTAAAATTTGCCAGAGTTTATATTTTTCTGATAATTTTTTACAGCAAGCCTGATGCTTTTATATATATTTGTTAGTTTTAAGTTTTTTGATTTGAGCTTCATAAGTGTCTCGAAAAATTCGATCTTTACAGACTGGTCAGATTTTGACAGATTCTGCTTTTATTTTGCATTTGTCTCTTTACCATCGTCATATGTGATACTATAGGGGTGGAGTGCCACATTGAGGCTTAGTAAATGGTAGCTAATTTTAAATGAAGTTGGTTTGCAATTTGTCATGAGTTGAACACTTGTGCGTTTTAATTTATGAGCACTAACCCTCTAATCAAATTATGAGAAGTTTTGTGTGAAGGGAGTTTTTAAGTTCCAAAGGAGAGGAATATGAATAAATCGAGGATGGATCAGAACTCAAGCTTGGGATGACCCCATGGCACCCCCTCTGAATATCAAGAACTATCAAGAGTCAAATGATGTAGGGGGTTGGCCCGATCTTCACGGATTTGAGGGGAAAAGAGGATGAACACGAAGAACACGGAGGTGGAAACAAAGAACACGAGGGGAAAAGGGCAAATTCGTGGGGGATAACTTGCGAAGCCTACGAGGGAGAATCACCCGGCAACAAACCCCCAACGGAGCAGCCTCCGGATCCCAAAACCCAAGTCAACAACACGCTTAATGAAACCGATTTCTCTTACCGGCCGGTCCACCGATCCAATAGAATCCACAAGGGAAAGATTGGTTTGCACTACTAGAGACACCTCAGTGAAAAGAGTAGCTACAACAAGAGATTCATCATCCTCCTCGGAGGAACCCATCACGGGAAGGAGCAACGCTCAACTCTAGTTCATTCTTCTCTGCCTCAAATGGAAAAGGGGGAAAGCTATTTATAGTTTTAGTACAAAGGGGGGAGAAAGGTGGGGGTCCGGCCTGGGGGCCGGCCTGGAGGCCGGCGGCGTCTGGAGGAGGCCCGGCCTGGGAGCCGGCCTAGGCCGGCCTGGAGGCCGGCAACGTCTGGAGGGGGACCGGCCTGGGGACCGGCCTGGGGGCCGGCCTGGGCCGGCCTGGAGGCCGGCAGCGTCTGGAGGGTGCCCGGCCTGGGAGCCGGCCTAGGCCGGCCCGGGGGCCGGCTGGCTCCTGCCTTATGCTTTTGCCTTGATGCTTCCTCCTCCTCATCCACGCGTACGCCTTGGATGAAATCAACTCTTGGGCTTCCTCGGCACCTCCCATCGGCTTCGTATCCATCGTGTCAAACCTAGCAATACAAATGGGCGGATGCTCAAGTAGCATACCATTCCAAAGGGTAGGAAATGAGATCTCGAAGAGGATGGAGTTCACCTTTGACGTCCATGGTGACTTGGCATTTGTTGGCATGCTTGACATGGTGATGTCGTTGGGTTGGGCTACATCATCTCCCCCTCCTTCGAAAAGCGTCGTCCTCGACGCTAGCACGTCCTCATCATGTGAAGGAGATAGATGGCTTGACGTTGATGTGGAAGTCACCATGCCGCCATTGATACCTATACGCACCAAAGACCAAGCAAAACATGTGCGTGCATGATAGAGGAGCACATCATTGATGACATGTCCCAATTTGTTCATAACACCATTAGCACAACACAAATATATGGAATGGAATACAAATGCAAGGTCAATGTGCAAGCAACTCATCCAAACATCCTCAAAATGTGGGAACACAAAATCTCCAAGAAAATTAGAGAAGGCTAAGATAGCTATCTCATTTTGAACCATATGATGTTCATTGCATCGAAAGCATCGGAAAGAGAGGTTTGTGAACCACACAAGGTGAGAGAGGCTCTTATCATCGCCATCATGGGTGCAACCAAAGCAAATAGAAGAGCAAGTGTTCATCAGTTTTGTTGCAACACATAAATCATCTACAAGGAAGGTCAAGGGAGCATGAATGTCACAAAGGAAAACCAAAGCACTCACATGTTTGCACGCGAACCAAAGGAAAGAGCAATTGGTCAATTTGTTCGATGCAAAACATGGAAAAGGAAATAGAGGTTGGCCGGAGCCAGAACTCTCATGGAAAATGCTCTCAAGAGCTCTTTTTGTCAACTCATGCTCAATTGAGGTTGACATTATGAAGCGTGAGACATTACACACGAAATTCCATAAAAAGAAATTGTGTGCATGGTACATGAATGCATCATCCATTATGACGCATCTATCCATTTGCACATCACCAAACACACCAATATCAAAAGGAATGTGTGACATATGTGAGTGGTCAATATGCAAAAGGAAGGGTAAATTCTCAACATGGCAAAAGGAAGAATCTCCAAATTTTGAGAAAGCTATGGGGGCATTCTCATAAGACATCATATCAACATTATTGCAAACCAAGCATTGGAAAGAGAAATTGTTCAACTTCTTGGATGCAACAATGGGAGAAAATTCAAAAGTTTCATAACAAGGCATGTATATGGAAAGATCATCACAAATAGATAATTCCGCATGATCAACATTGGTTTGAAACAAGGTATCACATGGGAATATGAACGAAGCATATGTGACATCAAAAGGATCATCCATAGCATGCAAGCAATCACAAGTCATCATGTCCACTAGTGAGATCATGGCATCATCAACACCCATATGCATACCTTTGTAGTCCCGCTCATGAGAGGTAGGTGTTGTGGTACAGGTAGCGGCGTCCATGTGGCCGACTTGTTCATCATGTAGACATGGGGTGGCATCGTCTTCATCCTCCATGTACATCTTCTCCATAAGAGGCACCATCATGTCGGGGCTTGGCGTCTCATCATCAATGGAACCTAGTACAACATGAGAGAACACACTAGAGATAGAGGGTAAGTTGTTAGAAATCGAAATGGCCTCACTTGACCTATCAACTACCTCTCCCAACTCAAGTGGTGTATCACTCATTCCCTCAAAGTGGAAGCACTCAATCTCGCATATGGTGGAGGCACTCAACTCACTTGCACTCTCACTCAAGTGGGCTAGGTGGCTCTCATGCTCACATGGGATTGGTACCATCTCATCTTGCAAACACATAGGGATAGGCCCGGTAGACTCAACTCCATTCGCCACCTTGGTTGAAGGGAAACTCCCATGCTCAACCTCCTCAACCTTTTCGCCTCCAAAGGTGAATGCCGTAGTGTGGGCATCATCACACGACTCCTTTGCCAAAGGGAACATCCCATGCTCGGCTTCTTCACTCGGCTCGCCGCCACAAGTGGTAGCATCTTCAATGCTCGTCTCCTTGGTCGAAGGGAAAATCCCATGCTCGACCATCTTCTCACCGTCTTCATGGTCACCATCTTGTAGTGGAGTCGACAATAAGCTCGGTGAAGAGTCATGTGAGGGCTTGAAGAACTTGGATAACCCGGCAACGAACTCCTCGCGGATGGTCTTGAGGTCGGCCATGAGCTTGTCGCAATCGGCGTCGGCCTTGAGCTTGGCTTGCTCGAAGTTGGCATTGTCGGTGTCGCGCTTGGTCTTCCACTCGTCGAGGTTGGCCTTGAGTTTTTCCAATTCCTTCGTGTAGCTTGATCTATGCTTGGACGCTCTTTTGGCTGTGGCGCGCGGAAGAGACTCCATATGATGTGTACTTGCCACCATCTTGTATGTTGATGTAGACGCGTGATGGCGTGGCCTTGAGTAGCTTGAGTCCTCATAGTGGCGTCGATGATGATCATGAGTAGACATACGCCGATGAAGATCCTTGGAGTTCCTTGACGAAGACTCATGTGCATAGGCACTTTGCGTTGGCCGCCGTCTTGAGGGTGAGGTAGCTTGATGACGAGGAGGAGGGCGTGTCTCCTTGTCCTCTAGGCGAAGATGCCTTGAGCTCCGTCTTCTTGAGCTTGTAGGTTCTTGACGGCAGTGGCGCTCTTGAGTTCTTGGTCTTGAGGATCGCCGAGGTGGGTACTCATCATCGGAGTCGTCATCAACAAGGTGTGTAGAGCCTCGTGGAAGATCCTTGACGTGCCTTGAGGAGCCGTAGTCGATGTAGGGTTCCGCCACATCATTGGAGTTGTAGTCGTTGTAGTGATGGTGCTCCGCCATGTAGTCCATGCACGTGGAGGTGTCGTCGATGTCGTGGTCCACCATGTCATCCATGCTTGGGGCGCCGTAGTCGTTGTCGCTCATGATGTCATCCATGCTTGGCGCGCCGTAGTCGTTGTCGCTCATCATGTTCTCATCATCATGGCCTCCATAGGATGCTCCGCTCTCACTAGACATGGTCAATCACAAGACAAGTGTATATATATGTGGAGTGGAAAGAACTAAGAAACCAATCTCACCTAGTAGATAGTATTGGAACTAGTGGACCATGCCAAGAGAAACCGATACACAAGAATGCGGGTGACTTGAATTTCAAAGATCCAAACGCAACTCCAAAACACACACGACTTATGAGTGGATAGGTATGAATTGTGGAAAGCAAATGGAACAACCGGAAACCAAGATATTGTAAAGGCAAGTAGAGAACCACGATGACCACAAAGCAAATACAAGTCGATCTCAAAGGATATGAGTGAAGCTCATAGAAACACACGCTTTGAAAAGTGGGGACTTGTGCAACCAAATGAGCTAGTGATGGACCTAGCGAAGACTAAAGCTCAAGGTGCATAAGTACAAGAGAAACCAACTCGATTGCAATTTATTGGTGGGCTACAAGATTTGCACAAAGATACCACACCTATGAATTTTTCATCGAGCTTGCGCGACCTACAAGAGATATTGCATTGAGGCTCTTTCTTTTTCTTTTCTCTTTTGATTCTTTTCTATTTCTCTTTTGGCCTCTTATTCTCTTTTCTATTTTGCCTCTCACTTTGCTTGCCAACAACAACTATATGAACTAGCGCATACAAGGTTTGCTCGGAACACTACGAGGTATCAAGTGTGCAAAGCCCAAGCAATCATAGATGAGCTAGTCTCAATAGGTAAGATAGGCACAAATGGCTTGGCTAACAAGTGATGCAAGGTGGGAGAAGGTTCGGGGATGTTATACCTTTCGTCGACGATCTTCACCCGTTGGAGTGGAATGTCCCTTCCTTGCTCACGAAATTTGGTGGCAATAGATGATGGATCAACCGCCGTGGTGATGTAGAGCTTGTCCGTAGCTTCGATTAGAGACGAAAATCACCAAAAACGGAGTCCGGAGTGAAAAGTTATGGCCAAAACAAAATTTCTGCAGGGGGGTCGGCCTGGGGGCCGGCCTGGGCCGGGCTGGAGGCCGGCGGCTTCTGCCGGGGGTCCGGCCTAGAGGCCAGCCTAGGCCGGGCTGGAGGCCGGCCGGGCTACCTTCCCGTGACGCGAAAAAGTGCGATTTCGGCGGAAAAACGGCCCGAAAAACACCAAATCGGAGGGGAAATCAAAGGAATTTGGCCATGGGAACGCAAAGGGAGGTAGATCAACAAGTATAGCAATGGATCCACGGATCAAAACCTACCAAACTCACAAGAATCTCAGATCGATCGAAAAGCAATTTGGGGCTATTTTTGGTGGAAATTTTCGAAATTAGAAAAATCAAAGAAAAAATTTGTGGATATGGGGGTGGAAACAAAGGCAAATCTGTGGCAACCCTTGCTCTGATACCATATGATGTAGGGGGTTGGCCCGATCTTCACGGATTTGAGGGGAAAAGAGGATGAACACGAAGAACACGGAGGTGGAAACGAAGAACACAAGGGGAAAGGGGCAAATTCGTGGGGGATAACTCGCGAAGCCTACGAGGGAGAATCACCCGACAACAAACCCCCAACGGAGCAGCCTCCGGCTCCCAAAACCCAAGTCAACAACATGCTTAATGAAACCGATTTCTCTTACCGGCCGGTCCACCGATCCAATAGAATCCACAAGGGAAAGATTGGTTTGCACTACTAGAGACACCTCAGTGAAAGAGTAGCTACAACAAGAGATTCATCATCCTCCTCGGAGGAACCCATCACAGGAAGGAGCAACGCTCAACTCTAGTTCATTCTTCTCTCCCTCAAATGGAAAAGGGGGAAATCTATTTATAGTTTTTAGTACAAAGGGGGGAGAAAGGTGGGGGTCCGGCCTGGGGGCTGGCCTGGGCCGGCCTGGAGGCTGGCGGCGTCTGGAGGAGGCCCGACCTGGGAGCCGGCCTAGGCCGGCCTGGAGGCCGGCAGCGTCTGGAGGGTGCCCGGCCTGGGAGCCGGCCTAGGCCGGCCTGGAGGCCGGTAGCGTCTGGAGGAGGCCCGGCCTGGGACCCGGCCTAGGCCGGCCTGGGGGCCGGCTGGCTCCTGCCTTGTGCTTTTGCCTTGACGCTTCCTCCTCCTCATCCACGCATACGCCTTGGATGAAATCAACTCTTGGGCTTCCTCGGCACCTCCCATCGGCTTCGTATCCATCGTGTCAAACCTAGCAATGCAAATGGGCGGATGCTCAAGTAGCATACCATTCCAAAGGGTAGGAAATGAGATCTCGAAGAGGATGGAGTTCACCTTTGACGTCCATGGTGACTTGGCATTTGTTGGCATGCTTGACATGGTGATGTCGTTGGGTTGGGCTACATCATCAAAGCTTGGGGATGCTCAAGGCATCCCCTCATCTTCATCGACTATCATAAGGTCGTCTTCGTTGAACTTCGTTTTTATCACTTTACATATTATGTGCTATGCTTGGAGCATCTTTTTACTTTCAGTTTTGTTTGTTTGTTTGCTGGTCATATCTTTGTTGGATCCTAGCTTTATTTGTGTGGGAGAGAGACACGCTCCGCTTTTTCGTTTGAATACTCCTTTGCTTCGCTTATATCTTTTTGAGTATTCTTAGCTACTTTCTGTTTTCTAGTAAGCTCTCGCTTTTAGCTTTTATCTTGTTTAGAGATGCTAGTTGTTAAGTTAAACTCTCTTGTTCTTCACTTATATTTGTTGGAGAGTTGTTTTGGTTGCTTGGTTAATGTGTTAGATCGGAAAAATGCTATGCATGTGGCAGTGGTATGAAGTAGAAAAACCTGCATAGTCTTGTAGATCACTATGTGGATAATTGATACCCTTCAATTGTTTTGAGGCACTAAAATAACTACTGGTTAAAACATGTTGGTTAATGGTGTTAGATCTGATTAGTGGAGAGGTGTTATTAAAGCATGGAGCCGTACTTTTCTGAACTAAACAACCTAAGTCAACAATGCTAATGTGTCATGAATTCTACTAAGTTGAAAATAAGTTCGTAGTGGGTAGTTACTGCAATGGTCGGAGAAGCCAACGGGGCACTTGTGTCGTCGCCACGATCCCTCTCGGGGTGTCTCTAACCATTTGTGCAACATTGAAACTGCTAGTTGTTTGCAATATACGAAATGCATTGTCGAGTTTTGGTTTTTGGCACTTCCAGTTCCATATTTTGCTAGCCTCTTCGGTGCTGCGCAATGCTCTCTCTCACATTGAGATTGGTGCATACTTCGCGAGTACATCCAACTCCGTGTGAGAATTTCATCCTGTTCTCCTACACATAAGCCAACTATCTTCCTCAAAACAGCCACCATACCTACCTATCACGGCATTTCCATACCCGTTTTCGAGATACATTGTCATGCAACATCCATCATTACATTACATGACTTGATGTCGTTCTTTATTACCATATAGTTTGCTTGATCATTGAGTTAGTGTGCAGCGTGGCTTGTCACATGTTATATATTTTTTTCCACACTACGCTCGATCATGCATATCTTTTTTTATACATCATGTATTAGTCTTATGAGTTATGAGTACCAAAAGTGTGACGATCATCTTGTAAAAATAGAGTGTTGCCCCTACCTGTGAGCATATTGAAAAGAGTCCAAAGTGGCCACATAAAAGAGTCCAAAAGAGACCAATGAGAGAAAATTTGAAAGAGCCACGGAGTCCACAATTAAAAAAAAGAAGAGAAATATAAAAGAGAGAGGGGGCAGCACTACTATCATTTATTCCACACTTGTGCTAGTTAGCACCTACACTTCATTATAGAGAGTTTTTCATGTTTCATTTGTATAACTATGTGGGGAATTAACGTTATTGAACTTGGCTTGTATATTCCAAGGATGAGCCTCCTCAAGTGAGCTCTAGGTCTTCATGAGCAAGCAAGTTGGATGCACCCCCACTAGTTGTATTGGAGAGCTTTCATACACTTATAGCTCTATGTGCATCCGTTGCATGGCAATAACTACTCCTCACGCAGTGTCAACTACGAGACTTCCTTCTATCTTGTGGTTACCCTCTCCACTGTTTGAGCCTTTCTTTTTGACCTTCCAAACCTCCATCATTGTTCTCTTTGCCATAACATCATGGTGCCAAAGCCACTTCTTACTTGCACTAGTTGAGTAGACTTCGAAACAGTTGATTTGTGAAGTAGATGGATTAGGACACCTGACTTGAGCTTGGCTATTTTCATGAATGACTAATTAGATGCTTTGAAGAATGATTGATACTTTACATTGGAGACACAATTCGCAATTCTTCTTTCTAAACCTTATGTATGGTTCCATGTATCCAACGCACTTATTCATGAAAAGTTTCTAGCGTTTGTTAGCTAGCGTTTGTTAATCATTGTTTGCTTAATGTCAACTATAGACAATTGTTTTGGATCACTTTATTCACTCTCATGTGCTTTTGCATTACTATCATGATCAAGATTGTGTTGGTAGATGTCTCATCAAAAATTATTTGTTATCACTTACCTACTCGAGGACGAGTAGGAGTTAAACTTGGGGATGCTGATACGTCTCAACGTATCTATAATTTTTGAGTGATCCATGCTAGTTTTGTGATATTGTCACATGTTTTTACTATCATTTATATCATTTTTATGCATTTTGTCGGACTAACCTATTGACAAGATGCCCAGTGCCAGTTCCCTGTTTTTGCTGTCTTTTTTTTCAGAAATTTACTTCTCGAAATATTCTCGGAACGCGCTGGAAATTTTTGAGGATTTTTTATTTGCCACGACGAAGTACCAGTCCGAAGGAAAACCGGAGGGGAGGCCCACAGGGCAGAGGCGGCCCCCTGCCGCGGCCTAGGGGTGACCCGCGGGTGGGGCCCGCCCCTGCCCCTGGGACCTCTCCTCGACGCCCTCCGACGCCTATAAATTGCTATCTGACCTAAAAACGTCGAGGCGGCCATTTTTTTTCCAGAAACTCAACCCCGACGCACCGTCACTGAAAACGCTAGTTCGGGGTCCAATCTGAAGCTGATCCCGGCACTCTGCCGGAGGGGAGATCGATCCCGGAGGGCTCTTCATCGCCATGCCTTCCTCCGGGATGATTTGTGAGTAGTCTCACCTTGGACTACGGGTCCATGGGAGTAGCTAGTTGGTAGTCTCTCTCTCTTGTGCTTCATGTCTTATGATCTTGTGAGCTGCCTAACATGATCAAGATCGATTATTGTAATGATATGTGATGTGTTTGCTGGGATCCGATGGATTATGAAGTTATGTTCAGATTGTGCATGATTCTTATATGAGTAATTTATGTTCTTGCATGCTCTCCGATGTGCGTAGTTAATTTGGCCAAGTGATTGTGTGTACCTCCAAGAGAGGGTATTTATGCTAGATAGTGGGTTCATGCCCCCCTTTTGTTCCTGGGCACAAGTGACAGAAACGTCTAGGGACGAGGGTGTGCTGTTGCTACTAAGGGTAAAACAGCGGTGTTAATGTCTATTTTGATATTAGTATTGCTTACTTAATGCACTTACTTAATGCAATTGTCTATTGCTTGCAACTTAATACCGTTGGGTGACAGGCTGGATAGTGATCCCACGGTGGACTTTTTAGACAAAGACGCAGTTGGACTCAACGGTCTTTGTTCCTTGTCGTGATGCCTCCATAAATATTATCATGTCCTTTTTGTCATATCTAAATTGGGTTTGTGTCATGATCTTTGTCAATTGCTTAGCTGTAATTCGTTCACCCATCACATGCATATTTTATTTACTTGAGAGACTGCACTAGTGAACCCATGGACCCCGGTCCATCTTTTTAAAATTGTTTTCAACCTCATTTACTTGCTTTTAATCATCATTACTCCTCTGGTCACTTTTCATATTTTATCTACTTCATCATACAATAAACCGCTTTGTGTTCTGCGAGACCGGAGAGATTGACAACCTCTCCGCCGTTGGGGGCAAAGTATTTTGGTTGAGTGTGTGCAGGTCCACTTCTGTTGAAGGTATCCCTAAGCACTAGAGATCTTCAACATTCACCTCGTTGTTGATTTCAAAGTCCTACTGGTTCGATAAACCTCGGTTCTTAATTGAGGGAAAACTGCTACTAGCTATAATTCCGCCTTCGCTTGGGGCACCACCCAACTTATCAATATCCACCATCACCCCCGAGCTCTCCAGCTCGCTCAGGCTCGACGTGCTCTACTCCGTCGGCGGTTTCACACGCTGCCTCGACTCTGACAACCGATTCGGTAAGTACCATCGCCGCTACTGCCACGCATCTGCCGTCCCCGTATTCATTCACGTTCGCATTTGCTGCACTAGTAGAACTAGCACGGATTATTATTGGAGATTACTTTTGCTTCCGGGGAGAAGGAGAGAATCTGCCTGTGTCGACGGGATGATTGTACCGTGCGCAACTGTGTAGCTACGTTCATTTCTTCAGTTTGTTTCCCCCAGAGGAAGTGCAAGTCTTTAAAATTTGATTAGTAGCTGACATCATAGCTTAGTTCTACAGAATGCAAATTTCCCCCGAAAGGAACACATTCTGCTATCATCCTCCTCTTCTCCGTCAAGGAAATGAGCTGCTCCTCTTGACCATTCCGTCAATTCAGATTTCGGAGGTTATACACCCGCACTCATTCTAATGCAAAAAAAATGCAACCTATTTAGAGTCAAGGGGGCATATGTAGTAGCGCTCACAGATTGACACCGAGTGTAACACATAAGTGCATGCTTAGAATGTGTGATTGAAGTAGTAAGTAGCCATGAAGAGAGGGGAAATTTTTTTAATTTGAGAAAGCCCTGTTTTCGGTTGGTATATTCTAGCAAAGTACTGTTCGGTTAGCCACGGAAACAAAACTCCAATGGGATTGTATGTTTGGATTGTGAGCTATCTGGTGCTGCATTTAGGACCATGAACTGAAAGCCACCTGTGCTCCATGCCATCACGATTGATCGTTGATGCCATCTGGTGGCTGATTTTCAACAAGATAACATGTTCCGGGGGTTTGTTCTGTCGGATGTTCATGTTAACAAGATACTGCAACTGTGGACACTACTTTATGTAGAATTGTGTCAATAATAAGAATCATGTGAATCAGTATCAGTATTTGACTTCCTGGTCTGCCTCATAAATATAGCCATGAATTGAAAACAGTGAAAAACATAAATATTCATAAATTGTAGAACATGCTATGAAAATGACTCGTCTTCAAGTGCCCATGAATGGCTCTTCCCGTAAACTTGCCCTTGAATTCCCACCCTCCGTGAACGTCATGGTGTTGTGTATGGAGGCTGCTTCAGCTGTGATTTTTTGCAGATGCGCGTCACACGTTGATCGATAGTCTTGGTGGCAAATTGTTTTTTGACTGGGTTAAGTGGACGTTTTGTACGAACATGATCATTCTTCCTAGGACGTCCAGCTTTTCGCTTAGAGGGTTCCTTGGTTTTGTTGGCATCATCAGGATTGCTGATCTCGATGATGTCGTCGTCTGCACCTTTAGGTTCCTGTGCTTTGCGGGCATCGTACTCTTCCTTCTGTACAGCAGAATAGATGAAATAAAATGTCAGTTGTAGTTGTGTATCGTCGAAGGTAGTAAATGGATGAAATACATTGTGAGTTGTGTCTCCCATTGGTATCGGTACGGGCTCTAGAGCGTATTGAGGGTCTGTCGGATCATGCCCCTATTCTTTTGACCACCGGTATGGCTAGACCTCCATGCAAACCGTGGTTCAAGTTTGAACTTGGCTGGCTGCTGCGGGAGGGATTCCATGAGATGGTAAAAAGGATTTGGGAAAGACCAGTTGCGGGTGCCTCTCCAATCCAGATATGGAATAACAAGATACGGGCTTTGCGCACTTATCTTGTTGGGTGGGCACGTCATACTACTGGTTTACTCAAAAAAGAAAAGATACGTCTATCCTCGATTATCGATGCTTTGGAGGCATTGGCAGAGGTACGACTATTATCCCCACTGGAAATTGAGCTGAAAAGCCAATCCAATGCGGAAATAGCCAAACTTTTGCGCGAGGAGGAGTTGAAATGGTATCAACGTTCCAAAGCACAATTCATCCTTCAAGGGGACTCGAATACTCGCTATTTCCATAGTATTGCCAATGGCAGACACAGGAAAAAGCGTATTCATTCCCTAGTGCAGGAAGAGGGAACGATTGAGGGCCAGGAGCAACTCAAGTCGTATATTACCAATTATTACAAGGGGCTGTTCAGGGCTCCAGAGGAAGAGAACTTCACTCTGGATGAGTCTAGAACAGCCGATATTCCCCAAGTTTCTGTTGAGGAGAATAACCTGCTCACTAACTCCTACTCGGAGGAAGAAGTGAGAAAGGCAGTTTTCCAAATGGAACACAACAAAGCACCCAGACCGGATGGTTTCCCAGCGGAGTTCTATCAGAATTTCTGGGATGTAATCAAGTATGATTTGCTTAATATGTTCGCCTCCCTCCACGCTGGTCAACTGGAGCTATTTCGTCTCAACTTTGGTGAGATTATTTTGTTACCTAAGTTTAATGATGTAGAGATGATCCAACAGTACAGACCTATCTGCCTCCTTAATTTTAGTTTCAAAATATTCACTAAAGTTGCAACGATTCGGCTGAACAGTGTGGCGGATCATGTAGTTCGACCTTCTCATACTGCTTTTATGCAAGGCCGTAATATCCTAGATGGGGTGGCAATCTTGCATGAAACGGTCCACGAACTGCACAGGAAGAAGTTGAATGGGGTAATTTTGAAAATTGATTTTGAAAAAGCTTATGATAAAGTTAATTGGTCTTTTCTTCAGCAGACGCTTAGAATGAAAGGTTTTTCTTCTGAGTAGCGTGCGCTTATTGACTCCTTTGTTTTAGGTGGAAGTGTAGACATTAAAGTCAACGATGTCACTGGTAGATACTTTCAAACAAAAAAAGGTCTCAGACAGGGAGACCCACTATCGCCAATACTATTTAATATAGTGGCTGATATGTTGGCCATCTTGATTGAGCGCGCTAAGTCTGAGGGTCAAATTGAAGGTGTGATTCCCCATCTAGTTGATGGTGGATTATCGATACTTCAATATGCCGATGATACAATCCTTTTTATGGAACATGACATCGAAAAAGCTCGAAACCTAAAGCTAATCCTATCGACGTTCGAGCAATTATCAGGTCTTAAAATAAATTTCCATAAAAGTGAATTGTTTTGTTTTGGCGAGGCCCAGGATGATGCCTCCGTGTATGCCGAGCTTTTCGGGTGTGCACAAGGTCAATTTCCTATCAACTATTTGGGTATTCCGATTCATTATCGGAGGCTCACTAATGTTGAATGGAAGTCGGTGGAGGAAAGACTTCAGATCCGGTTAAATAGCTGGAAAGGTAAACTCCTATCCCTTGGAGGAAGACTGGTTCTCATTAATTCGGTACTGACAAACATGGTACTGTATATGATTTTCTTCTTCCAACTACCCAAAGGGGTCTTGAAAAGATTGGATTATTTCCGTTCAAGATTCTTTTGGCAAGGTGATAGTGAAAAAGAAAAGTATCGACTGACTAAATGGAGTGTGGTTTGCCGGCGAAAAGACCAAGAAGGTCTTGGTGTTCATGACCTTGAAGTCAAGAATAGAGCCTTGCTTGGTAAATGGTTATTCAAGCTTCTTTCTGAAGATGGAATTTGGCAGACACTTATAAGGAGGAAGCATGTGGGAGACAAAGCTGTATCCCAGGTTGTTTGGAAGCCTGGTGATTCACACTTCTGGGCAGGTCTCATGGCCATAAAGAAGTATTTCTTCCCACATGCTTCTTTCTCCATTAGGAATGGNGCCAATTCCCTATCAACTACTTGGGAATCCCGATTCATTATCGGAGGCTCACAAATGTTGAATGGAAGTTGGTGGAGGAAAGACTTCAGTTTCGTTTAAATAGTTGGAAAGGTAAACTCCTATCCCTCGGAGGAAGATTGGTTCTCATTAATTCAGTACTGTCAAACATGGTGCTGTATATGATTTCCTTCTTCCAATTGCCTAAAGGGGTCTTGAAAAGATTGGATTATCTCCGCTCAAGATTCTTTTGGCAAGGGGATAGTGAGAAGAAGAAGTATCGACTGACTAAATGGAGTGCGGTTTGCCGGACAAAAGACCAAGGTGGGCTCGGAGTTCATGACCTCGAGGTCAAGAATAGAGCACTACTTGGTAAATGGTTATTCAAACTTCTTTCGGAAGAAGGAATTTGGCAGACTCTTGTAAGAAGGAAATATGTGGGGGAAAAAGCTGTATCCCAGGTTGTTTGGAAACCTGGAGATTCACACTTTTGGGCTGGTCTCATGGCCACAAAAAATTTTTTTTTCCCACATGCTTCATTCTCCATTAAGAATGGATCGGAGATTAGGTTCTGGGAAGATAGATGGCTTGGCCAGACTACTCTTCGTGAACAGTATCCGGCTCTATATAATGTGGTGCGTTACAAAGGCGATACATTGGCTAAGGTGATGGGTACATCCCCACCTAATGTATCGTTTAGGAGAACGCTATTAGGGCCTCGAGAAGCAGCTTGGAATGCTTTGTGCTTCGGTTGGACTCTGTTCAACTACAGGGAGGCCCTGATGAACTTCGTTGGATTCCAACTAAGAATGGTATTTTCTCGGTTGCTTCCATGTATAGAGTTCTTATCCAATCTGATATTCCGGTTGATTCTAATAAGAAAATTTGGAAGATGAAGATACCTCTCAAAACAAAAGTGTTTGCGTGGTATCTTCGTCGGGGAGTTATTCTTACAAAAGACAACCTTGCCAAGCGCAACTGGCATGGGAGTAAAAAGTGTGTTTTCTGTACTCATGATGAGTCCATTAAACACCTTTTCTTCCAATGTGAGTTTGCTCGGTCTATATGGTCAGCTGTCCAAATAGGTTCTACCTTATATCCCCCCCGGAGCGTTGCAAATATTTTTGGCAACTGGCTAAACGGGGTCGATCCTAGGTTTAAATTACTTATTAGGGTGGGAGCGATTGCCGTTATTTGGTCGCTTTGGCTGTGTAGAAATGACAAGGTTTTTAATGACAAAAATTCCTCTATTCTGCAGGTTATCTACCGTTGCACAGCTACTCTCCGATTATGGTCGGTCCTTCAGCGTGTGGAGCACCGGGATTTGTTCTTGGAGGTATCGTCGCGATTGGAGGAGGCAGCCAGGGAGCTTTTCTCCCGGCATGGATGGTCGCATAGCCTGCGGATCACCTCTTAGTTTGCTTGGGCGGTCTTACAATTTCTCAAGATGATATGTAATCCGCTCTTTTATTTCTGTTGCTTTGGACATGTTGGACGGTTTTTGGCTGTGTGCATCTCCGTTATGCAGAGGCCGGGTGTAATGCTTAATACTCTTTAAGTAATAAAATCCCTTTATCAAAAAAAAAAAAAAACAACACATATCAGCACACACAAAGGAAAGGGCTGAGGAGGCTACGACAACACAGAGCAACGGACACAACAAGAGCCTGAGGACGACACCGCCGAAGAGGGAGAGCACTAGCAAGACGGGCAGAGATGTCGGGTCGGAGCTCACCCTAGAGCATGGGAACACCAACACATGGCACACCGTCAAACCTACTACAACCACACGGACACCGCCACCAGGAGCTCACCGCCGTCGTCCACGCGTTGCAGCTGTCAGGCCCCAAAAAGAGCGCCCAAGCAAGGAAACACCGAGGATGCAGAACAAGCTGCATACTTTGCCGAAGAGAGTGTTGGAGATATGCCCAAGAGGCAATAATAAATGATTATTGTTTATCATATTTCTCCGTTCATGATATGTTTAATTCCATGCTAGAATTGTATTAACCGGAAACAAATACATGTGTGGAATATAAACGGTAATGTGTCCCTAGTCTTTCCTCTTGTGACTAGTTCGTTTGATTAAGTGATGGTTAGATGTTTCCTAACCATGGATTAATGAATCGCTTAATAAACGAAGTTTGTATCATAGGTGATGATATAATGGACAAGACTCAAATTAAATAGATGTCAAATATAGTTTCCTTAGACCATGAGATTATGTCACTCCCGCTTATCGGAGGAGAGCTTTGTGGACATCAAACGTCACTTCGTAACTGGGTGATTATAAAGGTGGCTTTCAGGTTCTCCGATGATAGGTTGTTGGGTGGCATGTTTCGAGACTGGGATTTGTTCGTCCAATAGTTGGATAGATATCTCTGGGCCCTCTCGGTAGTATAGCATCCAAACGCTTGCAAGCATATGACTAAGTGGCTAGTCATAAGGGATCCTATTCTATGGGAATGAGTAAAGAGAACTTGTCGGTAACGAGATTAATCAGATATGGAGATATCGGTGGATTGAATCTCGGACAAGTAATATATCGTGAAACAAAAGGAATCGTATATGGATTAATTGAATCCCAGACATTGTGGTTCGACTAGTAAAGTACTTCGTCGAATATGTAGAAATTAATATGGACATCCCGGTCCCGCTATTAATATGACATATTCGCGAACCCGCAGAGTCACACACTTAACGTTCGATGTAGTTAGGGTTCGAGATAAATGATGGTGAGAACGAATATTGATTCGGAGTCCCGGATAGGATCCCGGACGTCACGAGGAGTTCCGGAGTGGTCCGGAGAATAAGATTCATATAAGGAAAGTTGTTTCCGGAGGTTAAGAAAGGTTCGGGAATTTATCGGTAAAGTACCGGAATGTTCTAGAAGGTTCTAGAGGGGTCTAGAAGTGGGGCCCATAGGAGTATGGGCCCCACAAGGCATGAAGGGGCAGTGGGCTGGCCTATGGGCCAGCCGCACCACTCCCTTAAAGGCCCATGCGGGCCAAGCTTCTAGAAGGGGGGGGGCCGGCCTAAACCCTAAGTGTTGCTTGGGGGGCAAGCCTCCCCCCCTTGCCCCTTGCGCCGGCCCTAGATGGGGGTGGGGCGCAGCCCCCCCCGGCCCCCTATATAAGGAGGGCTAGAGGGAGGGGTGCGGCACCCCAAAGGCCACCCCATAGGTGCCCTAGCCGCACCCCTCTCCCACCTTGCCGCCGCCCCTCCTCCTCTCTCCTCCGACACCGCTTGGCGAAGCCCTGTCCAATCTCCACCATACACACCACGCCACCGTCGTCGTGCTGTTGATCTCGAGCCTCTCCACCACCTCTTGCGGGATCAAGATCGTGGAGTCTTCATCGAGCTGAACGTGTGGATCTCTCGGAGGCGTTGCTCGTGCGGCGCTTGGATAATACATCTCCTCGCGACTAGACGAGTCTAGTTGCGGGGATCGACTAGCCAACCCCTGCCTCGACAAAACGCTCACGGTTTTCTTCGAGGGTGAGATTCGATCTCCTTCTTGCTACCAACCTCTCGTAGATCGGATCTAGATGTTGGGTTTATTCCGCTATCTTTGCATAGGAAAATTTTTGTTTTCTATGCTGCGACCCTTCAGAGAGCACTCCGAAGGACCCGCGCCAACCGAGGAGACCGCATCCTCCGCACCACCAACTTCGGGAGAGCAACAGACTATGGACTCCATGGCGGCGTCCCCAAGAGGATCACGACGCCAATGCGCCGCCACCGCCCAATCCGAAGATCAAGGTTTTCACCCGGAGTACAAGGGAGCACCGAGAGACGTCGCACCGACGCCTTCAAGAAGGAAGCGACGTCCGTACACTAGAAGAAAAGTTGCTTTCCGCCACGAATCAGCATCTTCCGTGTGGACGTTCTTAGGCGATTTTGGTGCTTTCGTGGTCGATGCGCACCATCCACCATGAAATGCCCAAATCGTGGTCTATGATCGGCTGACTGCTCCGCTGGAGCCATCTACCATGATCGACGCGAGTTTTTCATGGTAGAAGATCGTGTTTTCCATTTCACGTGCGACTTGACTCTTATCTGAAGCGTTTTCGGTTGCTCCGTTACCTGAAGGCTAGGCGATGAAGGATGGGTCCACCATGTCAGTGACTCAAAGGATTGTGTGATCTCGTGAATCTTTTTTTCTTTCAGTTGCTCCGTTACCTGAAGGCTGGGCGATGAAGGACGGGTCCATCGTGTCAGTGACTTAAAGGATTGTGTGATCTCCTGACTTTTTTTCTTTCGGTTGCTCCGTTACCTGAAGGCTGGGCAATGAAGGACAGGTCCACCATGTCAGTGACTCAAAGGATTTTGTGATCTCCTGACTTTTATTCATTTCGGTTGCTCCGTTAGCTGAAGGCTGGGCAATGCAGGCCGGGTCCATCATGTCAGCGACTCAAAGGATTGTGTGATCTTCGTGATCGATTCTAACTGAATTTTTTTTCTTCGGTTGCTCAAGGATAGGCGATGCAGTCCAAACCCTCTCTAGGCTTAATTATGCGTTCGATGCGCGGCGCCAGGAGCTGTTAAATGTTGAGTAGCTTTCACTCAAGTATTCCCCCTGAATTTGGTCTTTTCTCTTCCCCGTGTACTGAATGTACTTCACAATAGTTGGAGTATTCCCCATGAATTTGGTCACTTTGTGTGGTCTTTGCTTTTACTGAGATATAAATCCAAGTTGGCCTTTGCTTTTGCTGTGCACCGAGTGAGTTAACAAACACACATTCTGTCTACAATGAACTTGACAAGTAATCCTACATTGTTACTCATGCCGTCATACATTCAAGAGTATATTTGTCAAGCGTGCATCTCCTGTGATGGAGGATCTTGGTACCCAAAAATAATGCATAAATTACTCATGCTCTTCCAAGTTTGTGTTTGGTACATCAGTACATCTAGATTTCAAGTATGCATCTCTATGTCGTTCATGATTGCAATCTTAGGCCTAATTGCTTCAGAAATTATGCTAGAGGGAGTGGTTTAAGATCCAATGCAATCTGTAACCGTTGATTAATTTATAACCATTGTTTAATTGTTTTTCCTGCAGGGACCTAAACAAAAAGTAAAAATAAAAGGAAGTTACAATGCAATGGAGAGCTCAGCTACAATATCACTAGAGTGATGAGGAGAATAATGTGGTGTTCTTGTAGACAATTGGCGTTGTTCTTCATGGTCCAGGTTGAGACATTGCAGTTCAAGAAACTTTTAAAAAGTACCATGCTTCCTCAATATCATCCATTCGAAATTGTCTACGCAGGTAATTGCATACTAACATTCGAAATTGCATGTCAGACTAGCTGTTACACCTCCCAGTCATTATTACTGTAATACAACTCCCAATCATTTGGAGTAATACTCACTACCCATTTGATCCCATACATGTATGTTATGCACGGTACTCTCTACCTAGGGGAGAGCTCAGCTACAATATCACTGTCAAACTGTCGGTTTCTTTCAGAAATTTGTGCAGTTCACTTTTCGAGTTTACTGAATTTTCTAGTTCTGAATTGTTTACATCTTCTTCTTCTTCCCTTGAATTTTGACCATCTTGTTCTTCAGGAGGAATCATGAACTACCACTATTGTTCATCAACTACACATTTATGCACAGGCGCAGGAGCTCAACTGCCCGGCGGGCGGTGGCGGGAGCAACAGTTTGAGTATTCGGCGGCAGAACTTGCTGCTGGGACTAGCAGCGAGCTTGACTTGTCGGCGAGTTCTTGTCGGAGCTTGCTGTTGGGCCCAGAGCATGAGGCGTGCTTGCCGGCGAGTGCTTGTCGGAGCTTGCTGCTGGTCCCGGAGCACGATGCGTGCTTGTCGGAGCTTGCTGCTGGGCCGGACCGGAGCCTGTGCGTGCTTGTCGGCGGGCTGCAGGAACCGAGGAGGTGCACACGCAGATCGATCAGGTTCGTGCTTGCCGACAGGATCGATCACCTGGAGGAGCGAATCGATCAGCTGAAAGGAGCAGATCGATCAGATCCATGCTTGCTGGCGAGATCGGTAAGCTGGATTGATTTGGTTGTGCTTTCGGCACTGGTTAAGCTGGATCGATCAGCTTCCAGAGGAGGAGTTGGACGGACCGGCGGAGCACGAGCTTGGCGTCGTGGGGCGGAGCCGGAGATGGCGTCATGGGACGGAGCCGAGATGGCGTCGTGGGGTGATCGATCAGGATGTGTATCCATTAGCTAGAATATGAATAAAAGAACACTAGTAGAAAAACGCTTATAGGTGAAAAAATAGCCATGGCGCACCGCCATTTTGATGCGCCACGGGTATATAGTCGTGGCGCACAAAAAATGGTGCGCCACTAGTATTGCCTTACCCATGGCGCACCAAAAATTCGGTGCGCCACGGCTATGTGGTGGCCGGGCTCGCTGGTGTTAACCCTCTTTACCCGTGGCCCACCGCATTTTTGTGCGCCACGGGCAAGTTACTACCCGTGGCGCATCGCTACGAACATCCGACACAGCTATTTCTGGTTCCAAATGCAAATCTTAGCCATGGCGCAACACAACTTTCGTGCGTCACGCGTATGTATGGTGCGGGGTGACAGGCTCACTACAGTATATTCTTTTTCTCAGATCTAGATCTACAGTCAACCACCCACCCACCACACAGGCAGGCACGTTCTCATCCTTCCCCTTATCTCCTTATCCTTATCTGGAAGGAAGCCCCTCGACCGCGCCGAGCTGCTGGTCCAACGGCCGGGCGCGGCATAGGGAGAGGACGGGGCGTGCCGCCCGCCCGCGAAGCCCCCCGCCGCGATGAGGAGCTCTCTCCTCCGGGCCGACCGAGCTCGCTCCTCTGCGCCCCTCCCCTGCCCAGGATGGAGGCCCCCGCGAGGAGCCTTGCTGCTCACGCGGCCGACGGCCGGAGCGGATGAGGGAGAGCGCGTGGCGTGCCGCGGCTGCCGGCACGGTCGATGGAGAGGCCAGGGAGTGCCGCGGCTACCGGTGCGGCCGTGGGAGAGGGCGGGGCGTGCGGAGCCCACCGCGGCCGCCAACGCACTCGATGCCCCCCGCGCCCGACGCTCCCGCGACGAGGAGAGGCCGAGGCGCGCGAGGCCGAGATGGAGGCCCGCCGGCGGCGAGCAGCAGGACGGAACTGTCCCCTCCCCCACACGCCGCGTCGAGCAGGTCTGGTAGCGACGGCGAGCAGCAGGACAGAGCCCGGCGTCGAGCAGCTTTCTGATGGCGTGCTCGAGGTCGACGACGAAGAGGCAGGCACGCTTCTGTTCGAAGGCCTGCCAGAACGAAGCTCCCTCATGCCGGCGCGGTGGCGTAGACATGAATCCCTCCCGGCGAGGCGGCCTAGACGATCCCTCCCCATGCCGACGCGGTGGCGTAGACACGAAACCCCCGGCGCGGCGGCGTAGACGAGCCCCCCGAGGCGGTATATTTTTTTAATTCCCAAAATGGTTAGCCGTGGCGCATGTGGACAGTGCGCCACGGGTATGTATAATTATGGGTGGCGCACAGAGTCCATGCACCACGGCTAATCTGCTACCCGTGGCGTGGCAATTAGTGGCGCAGGCCCCTAAGCCATGGGTATTATTTTCTGATGCGCCACGGATATGCATTTCTGTAGTAGTGGAGGGCTGAAATGTAAAATGACTATGTGAAATGTTTTTCTTCCCTCACGACAGCTAATTTGGGACGGAGGTAGTACTCCCTCCGTTTTTTAATAAAGCTTCCTAAAACGTCTTATATTAATGAACAGAGGTAATAGCATTTATGGAAGCATCGATCGTTAGTGTCTGAAGGAGCTCTATGTCTGAATCGGATAATCCTAAATGACATGTAGAACCTGATTCGCAAAAAAATAAGTGACATATAGAACCAAATTGAATCCCTCATGCAAACTAAAGTATTGGGCGCAAATTCTTCTTTCTTTTTTCATATCGACAAACAAACCAATTTCTCTCGCTGATGTAAACTACAAAAACTATTCATACCAAACTATCATAAATCATATTGGAAAACAGCGTATTACACTAGTAGAAAACACCCCTATTGTCCCGGTTCGGTTGAGCCATTCGTCCCGGTTCCCCAACCGGGACTAGCAAATGTCCCAACCGGGACTAATGGGGAGGGTCTTTCGTCCCGGTTTGTATTATGAACCGGGACTAATGGGGAGGGTCTTTCGTCCCGGTTCGTAATACGAACCGGGACTATTGTCCCGTCAGATTTTTTCACTTTTTTCAGAAATTTCAGAAAATTGTTTAAATTTATAAAATCAATAATGCTTATTCTGTAATTCATAAAAATATGAATAAAATACCAAAATGTTCAGAAAAATAAGACCTATTTGATTATGTCAAATGCATGCATATTTTAAAAACTTAAATTAAATATTTTTTAGAACTACAAAAATGCCACTACTAGTGAAATATGGTGAACCACTATTATACATATCGTCATGAATATATTACACACATCTCATTCGTCGTGCTTGGTCAAACAGTTCAAACATATAAATACATCTCTTTTACACTCACTATTTAATTAATTTCAACCTAACTTATAGTAGTATTCTCCTTTCGGATCTAGGACCTCTGCAACCAAGAATCCGGCAATTTCCTCTTGAATTGCTCGTACGCGATCCTGTGGTAGAAGGCCTTCTCGCAACCGTTCGATTAAAAGGGTCAATATATATGAATCAAAGTAAACACAATTGATGTCAATAAACTAAAATTATGAATATTGCATAAGCACTTCAATTTGTTCTAAGATTCTGCCCTTCTCACAGCACGTCTGACGAATGAACTCGCAGACGTAGTATCCACATAAATGATTCCCACTTCCCTGACTCAAGCACTTTACGGGAACAGAATTCAATCAAAATAATAATCAAGAATGATAATGGTATTGAACTAGAATCAAAGAGATGCGCGGATCTAGGTAGTAATACTTACATTTATTTGTTTAAATGTAAGCTCCTTCGCCCAATCACCCCTAGCCCTGGCGGTGAATCGTTTCCAAGCTCTGTCCGGCAAAGAAAATGAATAAAGGAGTTATATATTAATTACTTGCTATCAGTAAATGAACGGAAAATTGCCGATATAATGCCATAATATGATTGAAATTACCTTTGTAGGCATTCCTGCATGTCCGCCCAATCCTTAAGGCCTTTATGTAACGAGTCCATGACAAGTACTACTCCTTTGTCAGGCAAAATGATTAGCAGAATAAAGTGGAAGCTACGCACGCATAAGTCATCAATTATACACTTATCATCGAGAAATTAAGCTAAATAGAATGTGTAGTAACACTTACTTGAAGTTGTAAGAAAATAGTATTTCTCTTTTTGTTTCGTTAAACCGTAACGCATTTACCAAGTTATTCTCTGTATCGTCGTAAAAATCATGGAGGCTGACTTCATGAATGTAATCTGGGTCAACGAACCCAATGTCATAGATTTGTCCTCTTTTGCATTGGAGAATCTTCATTCTGCATAATTAATATAGTGACGAGTAAGATTATAAATGCAATGAACGAGGTGAGCTAGCTAGAGACTTAATTACAGAAATAATACTTACAGACAATAGGCACTGATGATAGCTTTGTCAAGGGCGTCTTGTTGGTATAACTAAAATAATTCAGAAAATTCAATCATTACCACGCCAGCTCCATGCCCGTAATCCTCGTTCTTATATCCCACGTAGATCCAATTTCCCCCTTTCTTTGAGTTTGTCATGTACCAACTATGCAATCTTCGCATTTTTGTTGGTAGATCTTTGACTAACTCAGGTTTGACGAGAGGATGCCTGTGCCGGTATATGTATTTTGGAACTATGTCTTCGTGGAATTGTATTTGGTCTAAGTACTGAGCAATAGACATGCCCCGAGCAGAGGCTGCTTCTCCGTACAGGGCAACAAACTCAGGATCGATGCCGACCACACGTTTGCTCGACCCCACCTCGGTATTGGAAGACACTTTGAGTGGGGGGCACGATTGTTTTTTCTGTTCTCCGAGCTGGGGAACTGATTTCCGCAGTTTATTTGCCCAAACCGACTTGAGAATAGAGCGGTCATAGTCTGGTGTCAGCTTTGGCGGGGGTTGGGCCATATTTTTCAGCATTTTCACGACATCGGCATGTTCTTGTGGGGTGGAGGGGAACTCTGGCTATTTCGGCTTCTTTAAATTAGCAAACCATGCATCGACTTCGGCCTGTACGTACACCGCATTTTCCTCCGGTGTACGGTCGTAAGATCTCTTGGCAAGTTTCTTGTGAGGTACTTTTGGGAGGGGTGACCCCTTACGTTTCGGTGATCGGTTTTTGTCGAACCCCAGAGTACCCACACGCGGCGCCGGAGAAGACTTACGCGGCGGCGGAGACGGTTGCACTGGAGACTGCTGAGGTGGCGGAGACGGCGCCTGAGGCGGCGGCGGCAAAGAGGACTGTTGCGCTGGAGAGTGATGAGGCGGCTGTGGTGGAGAGGACTGTTGCGTTGGAGACTGGTGAGGAGTCGATGGCCTTGGCGGCCAGTTTGGAAGCACGATGAATTCCTTTGGCCATAGAATGGCCCTTTCCTGGCTTCTCCAAGTTCAACCACCTCCCCATCTTCACCTGCAGGGTGTTTTAGCTTCAGCTCCTCAAATCCTTTACTAACTTCATCCACCCCGACAATAGCGTAGCCATGAGGAACCGGGGAGCAATGGAAAGTTGGTGTAGGTCCAATTTGTACGGCATAGCCGACCGCCACCTTCATGGTTAAGTTGAGCACTTTCACATGTAGCTCACAAGGTGTGCTCTCCGTGATATCATCCACTGGGTAGCGACGAAGAGGACCCGTCATCAGTGCATCATCATCACCAGCCGGGACCATGCTCGAAGCCACGCTGCTTTTCCGATATGATTGGTCGGTAGCATCGACTGCAGCTTCTACAATGTGCTGCTGAGATAGGCCGGCAGTGCCTTGCTGGCTAAGTCGGTCAATTTGATCCTGCTGCCACTTCATTGTTTCTTTTATATGACGTAGCCGGTCTGCAGCAGCGCTTGCTTCCCTTGCCTCCCTTTCCTTTCTCCTCAGATGACTTTTATCGGGAAATATTTTCCTTTTCGCGGAAAACCCATGTGCCCACGGCTTGGAGCCTGGGGTGCCTCATGTTCGTCCATCGTGTTCGGGATTCCCAAGGGCGCGTGCAAGCTCGTCAATCTCTCTATCGGGACGGAACCGTCCCTCTTCAACATCCTTGTATGCTTTCCTAATTTCTTCGATGGGTAGTAGGGATTATCTTTGTGTCTTCTGGTATATATGCACTTTAATTCCTTCTGCGTCCAATGTGCCCCCATGCCCGTAAAACCAATTTCTTGACCGTTCGGTCCATCCTTCTTTTATAGGCTCTGGAACGATCCCTTTAGCCAGCAGGTCGGCCTCAAGTTTGTCCCACTTAGGCATGGAACAGGCATAGCCACCAGCCCCCATAGTATGGTGGTACTTATTTTTAGCAGCATTTGCTTTATTTTTTGCAGACTTTGACTGAGCTTCCTCCGATTTCCTGTACGCCACAAAATCTTCCCAGTAGTCTCTTATCTTCTCATACCCGTGATCGAAATCCGGAGTTTTATCTTTCAAGATGAAGTCGGTGTACAATCTGTTCTTAAATTTGTTGAATAGCTCGGCCATCTTCTTAAGAGCCCATGCCTTGACTTTATCTACTAGAGCTTTTTTTCGGGCATCCATCTCCTCCTCATCTGGCTCCCCCTCCTCTGGATCCACCTCTGGCAACGGCAAGGTGAAATTAACCATGACCTTTTGAAAAAGGCGTTTTTTGCCTTCGGGACCGAGCCAGCTAACTTCAGGATCCCTTGGCTTATTCCATTCTTGGATGGTGATCGGGACGTAGTCCCTAACAACAACACCGCATTGCTTCACAAATTTTTATCTAACATCAATTGGAGAAATGGGTTCGCCGTCTGCAGCGACTTCTTCGATCCTGTACCGGAGATGGTCCTCCAACTTTTTGGTTGGGCCTCGTTTCATCCTCACAGAGGATTTCCTCGATCCGGATGGCTAAAAGAAGAAAGACCGTTAGTATGTGTATATAGACAATAGAGGCTAAATTAATTAATATAAATATATATACACCTCGTCGGAGTTTGTAATAATCAATGTTGCACCGGAGCCGCCGGCTTCTGCCTTGTCGGCTTCTCCCTCATCGGAGACGCCGAGTTCGGCC
This sequence comes from Puccinellia tenuiflora, assembly GCA_012064385.1. Classification (NCBI taxonomy): domain Eukaryota; kingdom Viridiplantae; phylum Streptophyta; class Magnoliopsida; order Poales; family Poaceae; genus Puccinellia; species Puccinellia tenuiflora. The sequence goes on along the minus strand of QRDG01000438.1, from coordinate 437,218 downwards.
TCTTTCCAGACGTTGGAGGCGTCGTCTCCTCGGTTGAGAGACTCATCCCCCTCACCGAAGTCGTTCAGAAAGTGACTTGTGTCATCCTCGCCGCGGATCATATCCTCGAGGATATTTTCCTCATTTCGTCTCTGCCGTGCGGTTCCATAGTTTCTGCAAAATACGAAAGTTATTTTTGGAGCCGTCTTTGCCGTATAGTTCAGAAAACTTGTAGGAATAGAACGGTACTAGAAGGAAAGGCGCGCGTTGCTACGCCCGTTGTTTCTAAGCGTCGTCATGGTGATATATATGACAAATAATTCAGCATTTCATCTTGTATGAAACGGAACAAAATTGAATTGTAGTAATAATATGACACCTACGAAATCATTTCTAAATTTACTACACTAATTAATAATTTGCTACACAAATTAATAACTTGCTACACTAATTCCTAACTAAGCTACACAAAATTGCTAAGTTTACTGAAATGAAAAAAAAACAAACCTGCACCCAAATATTATTTCAAGATCCACACAATATTTGTGAACACAACATAAAATTGTGCATGCTAACAATTGCTAAAATAATAGCAATTGCTAAATTAATTTTAACACGCTAACAATTGCTAAAATAATAAAACTAACAATTGTTAAAATAATAACAATTGCTAAAACAATTTTGACAAACTAACACTAACAATAACACAATTTGCTACATTTTGCATTTTGCTAAACCCTATAACCCTAACTTTGGTATTTTTTAAATAACATTAACAATAACAATTTGCATTTTCCTAAACCCTAACCCTAACTTTGGCATTTTTTCAATAACATTAACAATAACAATAGCACATTTTCATTTTCCTAACCCTAACCCTAACTTTGGCATTTTCCTAAACCCTATAACCCTAACTTTTGTATTTTTTAAATAACATTAACAATAACAATTTGCATTTTCCTAAACCCTAACCCTAACTTTGGCATTTTTTCAATAACATTAACAATAACAATAGCACATTTTCATTTTCCTAACCCTAACCCTAACCCTAACTTTGGCATTTTCCTAAACCCTAACCCTAACTTTGGCATTTTTTCAATAACATTAATAAATAACACTTTGCATTTTCCAAAACCCTAACCCTAACATTTTTCATTTTGCTAGAATTTAAAAAATAGAAAAAATTTCAATAACATTAACAACAACATAGTGAAGGAAAATTTTTATATTTTCCATTTCATTTTATTTGACTAAATTTCAAAACTAACCGGGGCGGAGGAGGAGCTCGGGCACGGGGAGGAGGAGGCGATCGACGGCACGGGGAGGAGGAGGCTCGGGCAGCGGGGAGCAGGAGGTGACGGCACGGGGAGAAGGAGGCTCGGGCAGCGCGCGGTGGCGGCCGGCCACGGTCTTGGCCGGGGAGGAGGAGGCTCGGGCATGGGGAGGGCAGCGCGTGGCGGCCGGAGTAGGCCGGGCGCGCAGTGGAGGCGCGGCCGGGGGAGGAGGCGTGGCCAGGGGAGCGGGCGGTGGAGGGCGGCGACGCGTGGAGGCCGGCAGATTTGGGCAGCCTGACGGCGTCGGATCGGTTCCTGCGTGCTGGTCCTTAGTCGAAAATGAGAGGAGTTGGGGGAAGAAGAAGAGGCAGAGCAGTTTTAAAGGAGGCAGACCTTTCGTCCCGATTGGTGCCACCAACCGGGGAAGAAGAAGAGGCAGAGCAGTTTTAAAGGAGGCAGACCTTTCGTCCCGGTTGGTGCCACCAACCGGGACCAAAGGGTCTTTAGGTCCGGTTGGTGGCACCAACCGGGACCAAAGGCCTACCCGTTCGTCCCGGTTGGTAGTACCAACCGGACCTAAAGGTCATTTTCGGCGGCACCGAAAAGGCGCGCGCCAAAATACCCTTTGGTCCCGGTTCGTGGCATGAACCGGGACCAATGCCCTAAAAATTTTAATGCCCTGAAAATTTTAAGTTCTTAATGTTGTTCCCGCCTTTTTTTCTTATTAAGGTTTTTGAATATGAATTTCATATGGTTTTGAATTTGAAAAGACTTTCAACATGAAAAGTGTTTAAATTTGAATAAATAATTTTCGAATTTGAACTTAATTAAGTCATTAATTAAATTTATAAATTCAATATCTTTTCATCTGTTTTATCAGAAAAATGCAATTAAAATATCAAATTGTTGATAAAAATGTAATCTATCTATTTATGGAAAATTCATTTTTTTAGATTATAGGGGAATTCATTTAATTACAAATTTTGGAATTTGAACTCCATTAAGTCATTAATTAAATTTATAAATTCAATATCTTTTCATCTGTTTATCAGAAAAATGCCATTAAAATATCAATTTGTTGATAAAAATGTAATCTATGAATTTATATAATTTATATATATTCATTTAATTTATATCTATTGAATTAATTCATATCTATTTTTGCCATATTATTGAATCTTACTAAACTTTCAACATGAAAAGTGTTTAAATTTGAGCTCCAACGGTGCATTTGATACGGTACAAAATAACAACAATGGATCAGTTGTCCTAACAATCTTAGTCATACTCCTGCCTAGGCCTATAATACTCGTACTCGTAGTCGCCGTCATCGTCGTCATCGCTGTCATCGTACTTATACGGCGCTCGTGGCTCGAACCTCGACGGGTGAGCACCCCCGGACTGCATGTTAGGGTAGCGCAGGCGGGGGTTATCGCCAGCCATGATGTAGTTCATAACGCCCTGGAGAGTCCGGCCAGCCCACCACAGCTGACGGCCGGCCTCGTTGAAGTCCGAAGGAGGCGGGCCGTCCCCCTCGTACCTGGCGAGCGCCCTCTCACGCCGATTGATGAAGAAGGCTTCCTAAGTCGGGCGGTAGTCGGGATGCCAGCCCGGATCCATCCGCTGCTCCGGTGTGAGCTCGAGGTAGTAGTGGTTCGTGATGGCTGCCCGGCGCGCCACACCTTGAGGGACAGGAGGGACCGGCACGCCTCCGGCGCTCATCATCCAGCCGGCGGGGACGCGGTAGCCGGCCGGGCAGGGGTAGTTCGAGGCGGAAAGCTCCTCCGCCTGACGGTAGGTTAGTACGGTGGCTAGGACGAATGGTTCGTCTCTGTATGCAAGATTCTTGAGATCCACTATTGTCATTCCGTACAGCTGGTCCACCTTTACCCCTTCTCCATTCATGTTGACCCAACTGCACCGAAACAAAGGGACCTTAGAAGTAGGTCCATAGTCAAGTTCCCATATCTCCTCTATGTAACCATAGTATGTGTCCTTTTGTCCATTCTCGTCTGTTGCATCAAAACGAACACCACTGTTTTGGTTGGTACTCTTTTTATCTTGGGCGATCGTGTAAAATGTATTCCCATTTATCTCGTACCCTTGGAAAGTCAATACAGTCGAAGATGGTGATGCGGCCAATAAGTAGAGTTGATCTCCAACATCGGTGTCATTCATGAGATGTAATCGCAAGCAACTGCCAAAAGTCTCCATGTGTTTTTGTTTAATCCAGGAGTCAGGCTTCCCTGGATTTTTGGAGCGTACAATATTCTTATGTACCTCGATATACGGAGCCACGAAGGTGGAACTTTGTAGAACTGTGTAGTGTGCTTGAGTGAAAGAATGCCCGTCCCTACATATCATTGCTTTCTTTCCTAGCGTGCCTTTTCCACTAAGTCTCCCCTCATGCCGCAATTCAGGAAGACCAATTGACTTAATGTCGGGAATAAAGTCAACACAAAAATCAATGACCTCCTCTGTTCCATAGCCTTTGGAGATGCTTCCTTCTGGCCTAGCATGGTTATGAACATATTTCTTCAAGACTCCCATGAACCTCTCGAAGGGGAACATATTGTGTAGAAATACAGGACCGAGAATTGCAATCTCGTCGACTAGGTGAACCAGGAGATGTGTCATAATATTGAAAAATGATGGGGGGAACACCAACTCAAAACTAACAAGACATTGGGCCACATCCTTCTGTAACCTTGTCAGACTTTCTTGATCGATTACCTTCTGAGATATTGCATTGAGAAATGCACATAGCTTCACAATGGGTACTCGAACATTTTCCGATAGAAGCCCCCTCAATGCAATCGGTAGCAACTGCGTCATAATCACGTGGCAATCATGAGACTTCAGGTTTTGGAATTTTTTATCTGCCATATTTATTATTCCCTTTATATTTGACGAGAAGCCAGCCGGGACCTTGATACTGCTCAGGCATTCAAAAAATATTTCCTTCTCTGCTTTCGTAAGAGCGTAGCTGCTTAAGTAGTGACGCCATTTATCCGTATGCTTGTTGTTTGGGTCTTTCATACGCTGCTGGTCCTCCCTTGCTTCCGGTGTATCATTTGTCTTCCCATACACGTCGAGGAAGCCTAGCAGGTTCACGCAAAGATTCTTTGTCACGTGCATCACGTCGATTGAAGACCGGACCTCTAGGACTTTCCAATAGGGTAGCTCCCAAAATATAGATTTCTACTTCCACATGGGCGCGTGTCTAGTAGCGACGTCTTTCGGAACAGATTGACCGCCAGGACCCTTTCCAAAGATTACTTCTATGTCCTTGACCATACCAAATATAGCAGCACCATCAGGGAGGTTAGGCTTCTTCCGGTGATCTGCCTCACCTTTGAAATGCTTGCCTTTCTTTCTTACGGGATGACTGCCTGGAAGAAATTGACGACACTCCAGGTACACGACCTTTTTACATTTTTCCAAATATGTACCTTTAGTCTTATCTAAACAGTGCGTGCATGCGTTGTATCCCTTGTTTGACTGTCCTGAAATGTTACTAAGAGCAGGCCAATCATTGATGGTTACGAACAGCAACGCTCGTAGGTCAAATTCCATCTGTTTGTGCTCATCCCACACACGTACACCTGGTATGGCCCACAACTGCAAAAGTTTATCAACTAATGGCCTTAGGTACACATCAATGTCGTTGCCGGGTTGCTTCGGGTCTTGGATGAGAACGGGCATCATAATGAACTTCCGCTTCATGCACAACCAAGGAGGAAGCACTACAAGAAATATGCTCGTTAACGACCCTCCATTTTGGTCACTAAAAGGTCATTATTTCTTATTTATGACCTTTTTATGACCAAAAACCGATGGTCACATACCGAGCGTCTTAAATGATCCATAATGACCTTTTTAGTGGATTGGTCATAACCGTTTATGACCAAATCAGAGGGTCATAATTCTATGACCAATTTTTTTGGTCATTAGCTGTCTGACCAGTCCACGTCAGATCCTACGTGGCGAAGCTGACGTGGCAAATTTATGACTAAATTATAAGGTCATAGATCAGAATCAGCCCATTCTATACAGCTCCACCACACGGGGTGAGCCCAATAATACGGCCCATTTAGGAAAAAAAATCTCTTCATTCTGGTCGAATTAACAGGCCGAAATGCATATTTCATCCATTTTATTTTATGGGCCTTGGCCTTTTAACAGTCCATTTCTTTCTCAGCCTGAGCCTTTTTTCAGTTAACTTATTTTCTACTTACTGGATTTTAATTTAGATATGAGCACAATACTGGTTGGGCTGTGGCCTTTTTACAGCCCAATTAATTTGTCCAGCAAATATATGTTTAGCCCAATTAAATACATCCATCCCAAACACATTTCAAAACAGGAATTCAAATCACATAACATATATATCCCAGGTCGAATGGAAGTCATCATCACAGAAATTATCATCTTATGGTTACATAGTACCATCTCCCAACTTTAGATGAACACATATAAACAGAAAATTTACATGGACACAATAACAGCATAATGAAAGAGACACTAGTAGATGAACAAAATATCCCAGGTCTTTATTGTCTTCCTCTTCCAACTTCTGAAAACATCACCTGTGAGTGTAAGTATGCCTGCCAAGAGATAAATAATTGAGAGCACAAAGGATTTAAATACATGACAATGAAAGGAATGATCGAGCAAATAGGTAGGCAAAACACTCTAGGACACAGCAAGGAAAATTGAGTACTAACATGAGAGCATTCAGCAGAGTAAATATTCAAAGAGACACTGGTAAAACACATCCTAGAACCTCAGAACATTGGACATTGGTAACAGACCAACAATAGACAGTATGTGTGCATAAATAGCAGTAGAACAAGCAAAAGGAGAATTGCTATCAGTCAATAATGGTACTAACTGCCAACAATCTGCAAGTATACTATATCAGTTCTAAACAACAACATCATGGGGATCAGGCAATAAAGATAAAAGTGGGGTAAGGAAGAAGAGATGCCATAGTTTTGGCTTGAAGTTTTTAAATATATTAGCATCACTCACTGTTCCATTTAATCTCCATAAATAACTAAAGGCATATAGGGATAGATACAGATCTTACTATGAGATGGTAGATGCATCATTGTCGGTGAATCACGTCATAACCAATCGAGCAATAGTTACAAGAGCAGATACAACAGGCTTAGCCATTTTCATTTCAGTAATTTAGAAAGGGGGGAATGGGGCACAGAACCTTGAGGCACTAGCGTGGGGTTGTGGCTGATTTAGGTTGCCCTTTGGGGCCTTCTCATGAATCCATGGAGGCTAGCTTGCCGGCCGGCTCCAGCATTGTGCCCCTGGAAGCCACAAGAACAACCTGACTTGTAGCATAGATAGAGAAGGCCAAAATAAAAACAACACGTTAATGCTTGTAGCATATGCACTGACCTAAACTTAGTTCAGCAAGTAGATGTTTCCACACCTTGAACATGAACACTCTGCATTTGAAGCACACAAAATTTAAGTCAGCTAAGCAACAGAACATACAGTTTAAGCAGATTGTGTACAAATAAATGAGATGCACTATCCACCTCCATGACTGGGCAACTTTGAGAAAGAACAGTTTCAAGAAAATATTACTGTAACATAGTTCAGGTAGCACCACATATGACTTAGTATATGTGGTTTTACATTTGCCAGCAGAATCTCATCACATGTAATAGTGTGTGTCACAAATAGAACTGAATAAGTAATCAAGTGTGATGTCATCGTTGTACTGTTATAACTTACCCATCAGGTTTAAAGGAAGTCAGTTATTGAAGAAAGCAAAAAAATTCTAATAACCCGCAATAAGTAATCAGATATTGCAAAGTGCAAGCACACCTAGGAAGAAAGCAATAAAACTGTTAACCCCTAATACAGTAATTAGTCAATACCAACAAGGCACTACTTCATCATATCATCGAAAGAATATGGATTTTATAAAACAAAGTTACAGATCAAAGAACAGTACTGCTAGTCAGTTTATACTTTATAAATAGCACCAACAGCCAACATAAACACATCAGATGCATATGGTAATGAACTGAATAATATGTTATTCAGCAAAGTGCAGAGCACAAACATAATCAAAACAAATGATTGAGAAAAGAAACATATTGACCTCATGTAAAAAAAATTGTCATTGACTGTACACATTGCACTCTAGCTACATGGTAGTGGAAATTGTTCCAAATAAGTAAATAAAATGTCCCCGTAGTGCGATATGTAGATCAAGTGATCGTTAGCACAATGTATAAAACTGAACAGATCTCCATACAAAATTTCAGTAACCTCAGTGCTACAAATTAACCTGACGATGTTCTACTACTACATCATTCAAGCTCATGGCCAGGATCAACAATACTAACAACCTATAGGCTATAGTCTTATAGCCAGGATCAGCCTATAAGCTGAAGAAAAATACTTTCCTACTGCTACTCTCATCCATTCAATTGACAGCATAAAATACTAGCTATCTCAAGAGGGAGAGAAGGGAATCCACAGGCTAGTACCAGTCAATGATGGTGTCGACGCTGATCTGGATGGAGTTGGCGTCGGTGAGCAGGGCTCCACCTCCCGTCAGTTCCATCCACGCTCCGGTGAGGCTCCACCCTCGCGTCCAGGGGTGCCTACACAGAGAGAGAAAGAGAGGAATTGAGATAGAGAAACCAAGAGAGAGATTGAGAGAGATAGAGGGGAGTGAGAGGCAGCCACATCCGACGTCCTCCAAGCAACGATCTGGCGCGTGCCACCACCGGCGCCGAGGCCTTTCATATGGGCCGCGAGCCCGACGGTGCCATCCCCACGACGACCACGTGATGCGGAGGTTTCGTCCCTGGATCGTCGGCCTCTCCTCCCTGGATCCGGCGGCGGTGATGTGGGGGCGCCGCCGCCAGATTCGGCGACCACGAGGTCCTGGGCGGCCGGAGCCGGCAGCGAAAGAGGAGGATGGATGGGAGTGAGGGAGGCGGGGCGAGTTGATGGGAAGGAGGAAGGGAGGCGGCGGTGGAGGCGGGGCGAGGTGGTGGTGGAGGCGGCGGTAGCGTCCAGGGGCGAGAAGAAGGGGGGAAGAGAACTGGGGCGGTGGTGCTGGGCGACTGCTTATAAGGGGCGTGCTCCCGTGACCTAGAAACGAATGGGCCTCATCCACTTCTCCGAGGCTCCGGCCCATACTAGCTTTTTTTTAGTTTAGTTTTCTTACCTTTTTAGTGAAAACTAATGGTTCACTAAACCAAAGCGTAACTCCGTTCCACCAAAAAGCGCCTAATATCTCTAAAGAAAGTACTGTACATATTGTGGATCTAAATGTGTTTTTTGCAAAATATGACGACCAAACTATGCGACACTCGTAGTTCAAATCGGACCCACTTCCAACGAAATCGGCAGGAACTTTTATAAAATGTTAGAAATAACTACAAATGTTTTTATATTCAAATGCAGGGTGCTATGTACTTATAAAGTGGCATATTATTTTCTATACCTTTGGATTGGGTGTTCCGCTTTCGGTGAGCCGTTTTGGTAGACACTTCACAAAATAAGCCAATTTCTATACAAAAAAATTTATTTCTCATTTTCTGAGTGTCGAAAATGGGTTGTTTTGTGAAGCAACTACCAAAAATATGTTAGAACTTTGAACCACAACAATTTATAAAAATATTAGACCACATGTAATGCACAAATAACCAAATTTTTGTGTTTCAAAAGGTATTATACCAAATTTTTGGTCGTAATCAATCACATAATAGGCCATAGACCGTGCCTCTCATTTTATGACCATCTCGTGTAATGCAGTTATGACTTTTTAGATATATAAATGGTCGTTAAGTTTTATGGTTTCAACCCTCCCAAACACCTAACGACCAATAAATTTAAATTAGTCATAACTCTATGACCAATTTTTTCATGGTCATTATCAAAAAGTCATAAACAAGCATATTTCTTGTAGTGAAGGTTGTAGATACATAGAGTCACGGGCCAGGTGCTGTGACTGCAGCTCTGCTCCCCAAAAGGATTCATACCGTATGTACTTAGACCAAACCATAAGTTTCTTGCGTCACCTGCAAAGTCCGAGAACTCTCTCTCGATTTTTCTTCACTGCGACCCATCGGCAGGGTGTCTCAACTTCCTGTCTTTCTTGCACTCTTCTTTGTGCCATCGTAACAACCTGGCATGCTCTTTGTTTCTGAACAGACGTTTCAACCGTGGTATTATAGGAGTATACCACATAACCTTAGCAGGAATCCTCTTCCTGGGGGGCTCATCATCGCCCTCAACATCACCAGGGTCATCTTGTCTGATCTTGTACCGCAGTGCAGTGCATACCGGACATGCATCCAAATTCTCGTACTCCTCACCGCGGTAAAGGATGCAGTCATTGATGCATGCGTGTATCTTCTGGACATCTAATCCTAAAGAGCAGATAGCCTTTTTTGATTCGTACGTAGTCTCAGGCAATTCGTTATACTTTGGAAGCTTCGGCTTCATTATTTTCAATAACTTCTCAAATCCCTTGTCAGATAAACCAGTCTCTGCCTTCCATTTCAGCAATTCCAGTGTGGTACCGAGCTTTGTGCTACCATCTTCGCAATTTGGGTACAGCAACTTTTTATGATCCTCTAGCATGGCCTCCAACTTCAGCTTCTCCTTTTCTGTATCGCATTCTCGTTTTGCATCAGAAATGACCTGACCAAGACCATCATCGGGCTCATCTGATGCCCGTTGTTCTTCACCTCCTTCTTCTTCATTATCTTCCATCGCAGCATCACCGTATTCTTCGGGGAACATAGGATAGTTCTCATCATCCTTTTCTTCTTCATTGTCTTCCATCATAACCCCTCTTTCTCCGTGCTTGGTCCAACAATTATAGCTGGGCTTGAAACCTCTCCAAAGCAGGTGGCCTTGAAGGGTTCTCGAGGAAGAGTGCTCCTTAACGTTCCGACAGTCCACACATGGACAAGGCATAAAACCATCAGATTTGTTTGCCTCAGCCACATGGATAAATTTATGTAGGCCTGTAATAAATTCAGAACTGCGTCGGTCGCCGTACATCCATCGCTGCCGTTCATCCATCTGCATATCATATAATTAAGTTTATCAAATACAATTAGAATAACATATTGAATACTGAAATGACCACCGTACATCGACACATGCAATATTTCTGTATCAATTATAGATGAAAAGGATAAAGTTGCTAACCTCGGTCGAGGATATCATTTTGTGTGAACTTAAGTGTGGCTCGGGCATTTCATCGAACACATCTTGTGCATGGCAAACGAAAAAAAAACTAGCACCCACTTCCCACTAATCCAAGCAAAAAAATAACAGAGGAGAGAAGAAGGGGGGGTTACATATATAGGCAGGGGAGGGGCATTAGTCCCGGTTCGTGCCACGAACCGGGACCAAAGCTCGGGCATTAGTCCCGGTTCGTGGCACGAACCGGGACCAAAGCCTCCGCGACAGCTTTGGTCCCAGTTCGTGGCACGAACCGGGACGAATGTCCCCAACCGAACCGGGACCAATGCTCCATGGGCTCCTAGCAACTCGAACCGGGACCAATGCCAGGCATTGGTCCCGGTTTGTATGGGAACCGGGCCTAATGCCTTTTACTGGCTTTCCCAAAGACCATTTTTCTACTAGTGTTATTTTTTGTTTGCGGATGAGGTGCTCATGCAACTAAGGGGTATATATATTTTGGCCGATAAGCTAACGAGTTTTCTACTCCATATGTAAACAGCATACCCCTAATTAATTGGGTATGTCGCGGTTTATGGAGCAAATTTAGAAAATAAATGGAATTACCATAAAATTGTTGCATGCAAAGAAAGCTATATGTGACATATATTATGGTATTGTAGAAGAAAATGGACGGTTATACCTTCCTAATAATGTCTTAATTACGAGACTTCTCTATAGCACAATATATTGCACCGCGTTATTAGTTTTAGAAAGATTTCATTTGTTGCATGGGCCTACATGTCAGGAGATGTGGGTTGAGGCAATGGTAGGACGGAGGACAACAATTCTTATTTAATAGTAAAAGTTGCGTACGCTATTTTTGGGACCGCCTCTCCAAGCCAGATTAGAGCCCTCAAAAGACTTGAACTTTGGGATACATCGTCGTGTCTCCGTCTCCCTCTATATCGGTTATTTCATTTATCTCCTTCACTTCTTGCAGGCTTGCTTCGGTACGCCCCCCCCCCCCTTCCTCCCCCCGAGAAAAAAAAGGGTCAGGGCCAGCCCGCCTGTTATCCAAATCCAATCCCTTACTTGGGTGTAGGCGGTGACAGCGAGGTCGACGTGCTTCAGAGCGAGGTCCGCGAGGGTGCACGCGCGGTCAAGGTAGGCGCGCGCCTGGTCTATGTCGATGATCCCCGCCTGCGGACTCTCGTCGGTGGCGGCGGCGTCCGGGACGGAGGGGCCGATCTCTGCGTTGTCCGACTCGAGCAGCCCGATCTTGCATCCGCCCGGCGAGGACGCCTCGATGGTGTCGGGCAAGCTGGGGAAGCCGAAGAACTCCAGGAACTCGCCGGCGTCGCCGTCTTCGTCGTCGTCGGAGCACTTGGGGTGGCCGAGGTGCCCGATGCAGCGCGTGAGGCAGCACCTGAGGTTGAGGGTGATGGCGTAGAAGGCGGCCTGGGTGACGGGGCGGCAGGGCAGGCGCAGCGCGAGGAGGCGGGCGAAGAGCTGCTCGTGGGAGATGACGGCGAAGTCGGGCAGGAGGGAGGGCGGCTCGCCACTCCTGACCGTCATGGCGAGGCAGGCTGTGAGGTAGCGGGCGCCGGCCTCCAGGCCCTCGTAGTAGACGGGGAAGAGGCCGGAGACGACCTCCTCCCGCGCGTCGTTGGCGTCACCTTCGTTCGGCAGCAGCTGGAGCTGGAGCTGGAAGCGCAGCAGGCGGTGGCGCTGGGCCCGGATGTTCTTGGCGGTGCACTTGGCCTGCACCAGGATGCTGCCGAGCTCCGTCTGGGGCACTCGTCCCTTCATGGCGGCCACAAATTCTTCTTCTTTCTCTCTCTCTAGCAGGGTCAGGGAGGAGACGAGACGGTGGCGAGGTTGGGACCGACCACCGCCGGCGAAGAACGCCTACCTAAACATGGCAATCCACCACTCTCCGGCGCCTAAGGACCTCGCAGCGCTCTAAGGGAGCTCCGCCTGCGAACGTGGGCAGTATGATTGTATTTTTTTTAGCGAAGGGGTATCAATGGGCCATACGGGCTTCATACGGGTTATACTAAATACGTTATATGTTTACAGCAAAGGGGTATCGTGCAATCTGAGCCATTTATGTGCCCAGGGGGGTTGTACCGAAGGAGAAGTGCACTTCTTGTTGTATCTCATTGTATTATATAGGACTGATTCTCTAGTTATACTTCTATATCCCCCTTATCCCTAAAAATGACTAATTTGAATGCATACTTGCCTATTCACCCCCCCCCCCCCTCTAGATGCCATTTTTTATCCTTCGGTACAACTTGAGACAATCATTGACAAAGATTTTAAAGAATGTGGTGTCGATAGTATTTGGGAGCTAGTTCATCGAGCGAGGGGATGATCCCAATAGTGCATGACTGCCCATGTGCTCCTTTATGATAGCATTGAACCTCATGAAAGCAACAATAACATGGTTGTTGAACTTCACGAGAGCAACTTCCTATTTAAGCATGAAAAGAGATATTGAACATGATCACAATTCCCAAAGTAGTGATCATCATGATAGGTCGAGTGTACGCTAGCCACTTCTAGGTTCATATTAGCATACTCCATATACTGATGAACACAAATTATGCACTTAGTTGGAACTATTTTTGCAATGTGGTCAATCCAAATAAACATTCTGGGAATTGGAAGCGTCAGGATTTACAACTGCACTGACCTATGTTCCCACTTGAGGCAACAGGCGCAAGCTGGTCGGGTGAATATGGACTCTTCTCCTTCATTTGTGGACTTTAGGATAGTTAGATTCTTCTTTTCGCCTAGTTCTGTTTTCCTGACTTAGCACACACTTGATTGGACTTGCGAGAGGAAAGAACGGTGTTCCGATCTTTCACAAATATGTCGCTTATGAAGAATTCGAAGAAATCTACAATGCCAATCGGGTCAAGATAAAATCGGATGTCTAAGTTGTGCGACTCATCCCGCTCTACCACGTAACACGGTAATTAGAAGCAACTAGTATTATAGTAGTTTGGTTCTGAAATCCCCGCAAAGCGATTGCTTCAGGAAGGAGATTGAATAGTTGCCGCGAAAATTCTCTTATACAACCAATGTCCTAATAATTGATTGGCATCACCGGCTTGTCATTTCCTTCTAACCGACCAAAGAAGGTATTACTGTGGCACAACGTTCTGGCCAGCCTAGCCGGTCAGTCCTATGAAAAGGAAATCTACTCCGTATGTGCCAGAGCTTGTACTACGGGTGACTTCTTTTAAACTTCTGCTTATGCATAAGCCGATTTTTAGATTGTGGTGGGAATTTTTTTTTGGTGCGCCAGCGGTACTGCGGGTAGCACTGGTGCACAGGATATAGTGCGCCACTAGTATTGGTCCCGACGCACAGGATATAGCGAGCTCATACCGGGTGACGTCGTGCAGTTCCACATCGGGGACAAGGTTCCCGCCGACATGTGCGTCCTCCGCCTCATCACCTCCATGCTCCACGTCGAGCAGGGCTCCCTTACCGGCAAGACCAACTCCATCAACAAGACCGCACACAAGGTGCCCGTCGTGGACGCCAACATCCAGGCCAATGAGTGAATGGAACGTTGAGGACGGAGCCCCCGACGACGCAAAGACGGCACCCTCCGCGGCGGCGGCGAGGAAGATGCAGCCACGTGCTGGAGGCCCCCCCCCCCACCCCCCCCCCCCCCCCCCCCCCGCGTGATGTTGCATTTAAAAAAAATAGAAAATGCTACTAGTGGCGCACAGGAAGCCGTTCGCCAGCGGTAACACACTACCGCTGGCAAACGTTAATTTGGTTCGCTGGCAGTAAACTGCCTTACCGCTGGCGAACGCCTGTTCGCCAGCGGTAACCTATTACCACAGGCGTAGCAGCGCTGGCGCAGCCCCTGTTCACCAACAGTAGGTTTTCTCCTACTAGTGCTGGGGTACATCAACGTGTCTTCGTCTCCCACTATTTCGGTTATTTCATTTCTTTCATTCACTTTTTGTTACTCTAGTTGTACTTTAATATATCTATTTTATCCACACTTATCCCTTTTGATTAAAATGTATAGTTCCCAAACCCTAAACCCCACCCCCTACCTGCCTCTAGGCACCATTATTTATCCTTCGGTACAGCTTGCGACAATTAATGACAAAGATTTCTCAGAATGTGAAGTCGATACTAATTGGGAGATACTTCAATGAGCGAGGTTCCAATAGTGCACGATTTTCGATGTGTTCCTTATGACAACATTGAACTTCATGAAAGCAGTAATCACATTGTTCTTGAGCCACATGTGGTATCAATTGTTATACAACTATTCCTATTTATACATGAGAAACGAGATTGGACATGATCATAATTCGCAAAGAAGTTAGCATGCGAGGTATGAGTGGAGCCTGGCCATATCCAAGTCTATATTCGGATACACCATATACCAATGAACACAAGTTCTACACTTGGTCCGAACTATTTTAACAATTTAGTTGAATCCAAAAACATCCTGAGAAACATTGAAAAAACATCCTTGGATTAGGAAGCGTCGGGATTTACGACTACATTGACTTATGTTTCGACTTGAGTCAACGAATGTTGGCAATTAACCTTGATGTGCCTGAACCAGACACGCTCTAGTTTATAGTTACATCTTTGAAGAAATATAGAGGCAACAGGTGCACTCATGGTGGGTTTGTCTAGTTTATACTTTTATTGTTAGTAGAAAACGTGCAAGGACTTGACCACGATTACGTTTGTCGGATGGTCAGGGCGTTTGTTTCCATACTGAGTAAAAAGAAAGAGCAAAAAGAACGTAGTGGCTATGAGCGTCCCTAAATAATTGGGTATTTCGTGGCTCATGAGGAAATTTACCAAATAAATGATAAATACTTTTACAAAATTGGATACAAAGAAACCTATATGTTCCATATATTACGAGAGTTTAGAATAAAACGTACGGATGTACCTTCCTAATAATTTCTTAATTACGGGATTTCTCTATATAACAATATATTGCATCGTGTTATTAGTTTTAGAAAGATTTTATTGTTGCATCGGTTTACATGTGAGAAGAGGTGGGATAAGATGATGGTAGGATGATCGACTAGCAACTCCTATTTAAGATAGTAGAGAATTATATGCCCTATTGAGATGGTCTCTCAAATGAAATTAGAGTCCCCGAAGGACACTGAACTTTGGGTTACTTCCCATGTCTCCGTCTCCCTCTAATTCGGTTATTTCGTTTCTCCTCTCCTTAACTTCTTGTTATATTGCATTGTATTACATAGGATTGTGTCGAGGTTAGGCCTCGGCAAATCCCTGGGTTGAGTACCCCGGGTTGATTGAGGGGGAGAGAGATGGCGCGCTGGTAGTTCCGTCGGCTGACAAGCAAGGATTTACCCAGGTTCGGCCCCTCATTGTGAGGTAAAGACCTACATCCTGCTTGTCCGATCTGTATTGATGTATCATGGTGGTGTTACAATGGTGCCGCCGGCGGCGGGTGTTGTGTATCTGTTGTCCCCCCTGTGGAGGCTCCCCTATGAGGTGCCCCTGCCTGGCTTTATAAAGGGAGCCAGGTAGGGTTTACATGTTTTCTTGTATTGTACTCCAAGTCGTGCTTCATGGGCTTCTTTGGGCCTGCCAGGTGGGCCGTAGATTGGATCGCACCAGGTATACCAATGATAGGGGACCCGAAGGGTATATCCCCGTCAGTAGCCCCCGAGTGTCTGGTCGATTCAAAGAATCGGGCAGAGACTAAGAGCAGCATGTCGAGCAGGCATAGCCGAAGAAGGTGCGATCGTCTTAGTCGACGGAGACGCAGTTAATGGAGACACAGTCGATGGAGACGCAGTCGATGTAGTCGAAGCAGATGCGGGTATGTCGGGTATCACTGTTCCGACGGGTGCGCCGTCTTGTTCCTGAAAGAGACAAGTAAAAATGATTCGACTCCGGCCGTTGAGGGCTTATAGAGGATGGTTCAGTCAGTAACGCTTCGACTGAATATTGATCTCATGCTATCGGGGGCGCGACAGCGCTCCCGATGGGAGTAGCCCCGAGATTAAGCTGAATTGCTTGCAATTGAGGTTAAACTCAATTTTTCCTTCAGTCGAAAAGCCCGCTCCCGATGGGAGTAAAGAAGAGACTCGAGCTAATGGAGTCGCAACTGACTTTGCATGACTTACTTTGTACTCAGCCGGTTTGGCTTACTGCTTTGAGTTTTACTCAGCTCATGGAGCTTACTGAATTTCTTTTCCACTCGAATGGACTTGTCGAGTCTATTCAGCTCTTGAAGCTTACTGTATTTTTGTTGCACTCGAATGAATTATCCGGGTGCTCCATCAGCCTGTTGGCTTACCGTGTATTTTTATTCAGCCTGGTGGCTTACTGTGTATTTTTATTCAGCCTGGTGGCTTACTGTGTATTTGCACTTTTCGAGTGCTTGCTCAGCCTGACGGCTTACTCGTGTGACTCGAATGCGTTCGAGTGTATGCTCAGCCCGACGGCTTACTCGTGTGACTCGAATGGGTTCGAGTGTTCATTCAGCCTGGCGGCCTACTTGGTGGACTCGACAAACATATCGAGTATTTGCTCAGCCGAACGGCCTACTGTGTTGTTGGACCTGTATGGCGCAGCCCCCGAGTGTTCGAGTGCGGCCTAGGATTTTCGAGTGGAACCTGTATGGCGCAGCCCCCGAGTGCGTCGGGTGACGGCCTAGGTTTTAACTTAGACCTGTATGGCACAAGCCCCCGAGTGCGTCGGGTGACGGCCTAGGATTTTCGAGTGGAACCTGTATGGCGCAGCCCCCGAGTGCGTCGGGTGACGGCCTAGGTTTTAACTTAGACCTGTATGGCGCAAGCCCCCGAGTGCGTCGGGTGACGGCCTAGGATTTTCGAGTGGAACCTGTATGGCGCAGCCCCCGAGTGCGTCGGGTGACGCCCTAGGTTTTAACTTAGACCTGTATGGCGCAAGCCCCCGAGTGCGTCGGGTGACGGCCTAGGATTTTCGAGTGGAACCTGTATGGCGCAGCCCCCGAGTGCGTCGGGTGACGGCCTACGTTTTAACTTAGACCTGTATGGCGCAAGCCCCCGAGTGCGTCGGGTGACGGCCTAGGCGAATTTGTTTGTGGCCTGTGCGGCGCAACACCCGGGAGAGCATTGGATGCGGCCAAGGCGAGTATGCTGTGGCCTGTGTGGCGCAGCACCCGGGAGAGCATCGGGTGCGGCCAAGGCGAGTATGCTATGGCCTTTGTGGCGCAGCACCCGGGAGAGCATCGGGTGCGGCCAAGGCGATTTTGTTGTCGCGGCGGACCGGAGTCAACGCGCGGAGGTAGTCGACGCGGCGGACCGGAGTCGACGCGGCGGAAGTAGTCGACGCGGCGGAGTGGTGCCGTGGAGGCAGTCGACGCGGCGGACCAGAGTCGACGCGGCGTGGGCAAAACTCAGCCCCCGAGTCCCTTATTAGGCCGGCGAAGGGGAATCGACGGTGCCAAGTCGATGAAGGCACTCGAGTCACGAGTCGCGTGTCGAGTGCAGCGATGAACTTGTTGTTGACGAAGCGCCAGCCCTCGAGTGTCAGAGGCGGAGTCGATGAAGGCAAGGCCGCCAGCCCCCGAGTGTCGGAGACGGAGCCGATGAAGGCGAAGTCGACGAAGGCGAGGCCGCCAGCCCCCTAGTGTCGGAGGCGGAGCCGACGAAGGCGGAGTCGACGAAGGCGGAGTCGCCAGCCCCCGAGTCTATCTCGTCGAATCGGCGGGTGATGCTTCTGCAATAGCTGAAAGGAAAAATCGTTGTACATTGTGCGGCGCAGCCCCGAGTATCGGGTGTGACCGAAGCAGGTTATATAATTGATTGGAGAATTTTAATATGAAAGCAACTTAGCTGTTTGTGACGCGTAGGCTGTGGTCTGGCGATTAAGCCGGAACGGCATGTTGTTGACACTGCGATGATGAGGAAGATGTCATCCGCAGCAGGTCGATGACGGTCACTGTTGTCCGCGATCCGTACGCCAAGACGTGGACGCTGTCGACTGCGGTGGCGGACGTAGCCGGTGCAGCCGTAGATGATGCGGCGGATGGGTCGATGCTGAGGCCGTCGAGCCATGGACGCCTTGATGGAGTCGAAGACGGTCGGCGGCTGGCGGATGACGGTCCCGCGATAGGCGGAGTCGACGGCGGCAAATCGGCGATCGCCGTAATCACGCCTGTGTTCGCTGACGCTTGAGCTGACCACATCTTCCTTCTATTTTTTCTTTTGCGTGGGATCTTCATGCCACCCGATGGTAGCACCTAGCTCAATTTGCTTTTTTCTTTTCCTGGTTGCCTTTCTCGATTCCCGTGGGTGAAGGCAAATGGCCTTTCCTTTCCTTGTTTTGATGCAACATGAGAGATTGGGTCACACAGTCGTAGCTCAAACCAACCCAATTTTACTTCCCTCTGATCCGATCCAGCGTGTAGCACAGGGTCGTGGCTTGTCTTGGAACTTGAGGCGCTCGCTGTACGTCAGCACGATGATACTGTACTCCAGCCCGCAGGTGCCTGCGTCTCCGGGTCCATTCTCCACCGTGGCCCGCGGTTCCGGATTGACCGAGACGAACAACGTAGCGCGGCAGATCTCTTCTCTTCGGCGTGTATCGAAAAAGAACGCCGCTGCAGCTGCAACGTAGGCTGGCTAGATGCGATCTAGCAGACGTTGTTGATGAAGATTGGAGCCGCCGAAACGTTGAATCCAGCGCGCGTTCTTCCCACAGACGGCGCCAATTGTCGAGGTTAGGGCTCGGCAAATCCCTGGGTCGAGTACCCCGGGTTGATTGAGGGGGAGAGATGGCGCGCTGGTAGTATCGGACGGCTGACAAGCAAGATTTACCCAGGTTCGGCCCCTCATTGTGAGGTAAAGACCTACATCCTGCTTGTCCGATCTGTATTGATGTATCATGGTGGTGTTACAATGGTGCCGCCGGCGGCGGGTGTTGTGTATCTGTTGTCCCCCCCCTGTGGAAGATCCCCTATGAGGTGCCCCTGCCTGGCTTTATAAAGGGAGCCAGGTAGGGTTTACATGTTTTCTTGTATTATACTCCAAGTCGTGCTTCATGGGCTTCTTTGGGCCTGCCAGGTGGGCCGTAGATTGGATCGCACCAGGTATACCAATGATAGGGGACCCGAAGGGTATATCCCCGTCAGATTGTTTCTAGTTTTAGTTTAATATCATCTCTTTTATCCACCATTATCCCTAAAAGCGACTAACTTGATTAAAATGTATAGTTGCCTATTCACACACACCCTTGTAGACATAATTTTCTATCTTTAAGTGTGACGGTGAATGATAAAGATTTCTTAGAATGTGGCGTTGATATATAGTGTTTGGGAGGTACTTCATTGAGTGAGGGGATGCTCCCAATAGTACATGACTGTCCATGTTCTCCTTATGAAAGCATTGAACCTCATGAAAGCAACGATAACATGGTTGTTCAACCATCCTGAAAGGACTTCCTATTTAAGCATGACAAGAGAGATTGAACATGATCAGAATTCTGAAAGAAGTCATCATGCTAGGTGAGTGTAGGCTAGCCACTTCTAGGTACATGTTAGCATAGACTATATACCAATGAACACAAACTATGCACCTAGTTGGAACTATTTTTACAATGTTGTTGAATCCAAACACAACTTAGGAACCATTCAAAAAGTAGACATTCTGGGAATTGGAAGTGTCGGGATTTACAGGTGCACTGACCTATGTTTCAACTTGAGAAAAAACGCACAAGGTGGTTGGGTGAATATGGACTCTTCTCGATCATCAGTACATGACAGGACAGTTAGATTCTTATTTTGGCCTAGTTATGCGCCTTTGACTTAGCACACAGTTGATTGGAGTTGTGTAAGGAATAATGATGCTCTGATCTTTTACAAATGTATCGCCTATGGAGACATTGAAATAATTATGGTGTCCATTGGGTCAAGATAACATCGGTTGTCTCAGTTGTGCGATTCTAAACCTTATCTACCACCTAAAATAGTAATAGTACTGGTACGGTTGTGAAATCTCCACAAAGCTACGTATGATCGGAACAGAAGTCAAGGGACGGCGCATGATTGGACGCATCTACTAGCACTCCCCGACACAAATGGCGATTATGTTGGCGACCTTCACATAACAGCCCCGCATGGAATCGTGTGTTCTTCCCCTCATGCATTTTATACGTGAAGATCCTAGTTGGGTCGGTGCATGCATACACGAAGCTACAACTTGCAGACACATGGAATTATTAGTCTACTAGCATATTAGCATAAAGAGGCGATAGGCCTCTGATGTTGTTTATGATATTTCTTATACTTTATCAGTTGCTCTGGAAAGGAGCTTAAATAGTTGTCGTGAAATTTCTGTGTTACAATTAGTGTCCCAATTGATCGGAGTCACGGGCTTATTGTCATTGCCTTCTGGCCCACAAAAGGAGATTATTATAGGAATGTGACACCACGTTCCAACCGGTCAATCCTATGGAAAGAAAAAGGGCATATGTGCTAGAGTTAGTAAAGTCAAAACCCTTCTCAAGTAAAACCATTGTATTATTGTAGGATTCATAATTTGGAGGCAACACGAAAACTGTTGGACAGTTGGATGTCGCGGCTATGCGAGAGGTTTGGATCCTCTGGTTGCAACATGTACATCAACCACGTGCAATCACACGAATCTCCAGGTGAAAACAAAAATATTTGATCTTCGTCAGCCTCGGCACACAGCCTCACGGTCTGGGTGAGAAGGGCTTTTGTGATGTCTGCGTGTACGGGCACAACGTCATCGAGTTCGGCTCTCCTTCACACACGATTATGATGCCACGGAGACAGTAATGATGCGAGCCCATACATATGATGCGCTGTTGAGTGAGCTAATTGATGGATTTGTGCTTTGTACAATATTTATATCCAGAAGTTGTAGTTCTCTGCACACACACACACACACACACGACAACTTTTTTGATCCTTCACTACAACTTATTGAGACAATAAATGAGAAAGATTTCTTAAAATGTGGCGTCGATACTATTTGGGAGCTACTTCATAGAGAGAGGGAATGCACCAAATAATGTATGATTGTCCACGTGTCCTTTATGACAACATTGAACTTCTGGAAGCATTAATCACGTTGTGTTGAGCAAATGGTATCAATGGTATATATATAGCATTGTCCTATTTAAGCATTAGAAGGTAGAATGGAAATGATCATGATTCGCAAACAAGTCATCATTGCTGGTCTGAGTGTAGCCTAGCCCTCTCCAAGTCTATAATAGCATACACCATAAACCATTATAAACAAGTTCTAGACTTAGTTGGAAACTATTTCTACAATGTTGTTGAAATACAAAACATTATAGGAACCATTGAAAACACATCTTGGGAATCGGAAGCGTCAAGATTTAAGATTGCACTAACCTATGTTTTGACTTGAGTCACCGAATGTTGACAGTTAACCTCAATGTGCCTAAACCAGACACGCACTAGTTTATAGTTATGTGTTCGTAGTCCTGCAGAGGCACCATATGCTTGCCTGGTGGCTTGGTCTGAGTCATAGGCTAGTTTATCCTTCTGTTATTGCTCGAAACATGCGATGACTTGACCACGATTAAGTCCGCGGGAAGATACGGGAGTATCATGGAAAGATCTTCGGCGAGTTTGTTTCCTTACTGAATAAAAGGAAAGACTAAAAAAGACACGGTTGTTGAGCGCGCCACAAAAACATTGTTCCCTCTATGTGTTTTGTTCTTCAGTTCAATCAGCGAGGGAGAGTTTCAGAGCAGAATTGCAAAACCAACGAGTAGATTCCACTTGATCGCATAGTGTTCCTAGGCTCGTGATATGACAGCGACCACGAGAAAGCCCGGTTAATATGGACTCTTCCCAATCCATGTTGTAATCTAGGACGGTTGGTTTCTTCTTTTGGCCCAGTTGTTGTCATTGACTTGGCACACTTGATTGGACCTTTTTTTTTTGCATGGCAATACGATTCTTATTGATAAATAAAAGACGAGATACAAAGTATGTATACACCGATCTTACGGATCTGGAAAGATAGGATAAACCTATGTGGCAAACTAACGCCTATCCATCTTCTTCGGCACCACCGTAGCAGGCACCAAGAAAAAAATAGACAGATCACCTCTTCATCCAAGCTCGACGCGGCTCCATCGCTGATCATCAGCTTTTCGGACCCTCCAATGTAGTTTGCCATAGGACAAACCATTTGCCGTTGAAAGAAACAGACCGGGGCAGCATGTCCCCGGACACGCCATCGAACTTCAGCACTGGCACCCACGCACGACGATGTGAGGAGTAGGGAACCAGAACCATCAGCCTTCAACCACGAACCCACCACAAGTTGCACCATATTCCAGCTGTCACCAGTGCAGACCACCGTCTGCACGTACTCCTGGACGAATCCTCTCTGCTCCACCTTGGCGTCGGAGACCACGCCGCAGCAACGGGGACAGAGCAGGAGGAAAAAACCATCTGATGGAGTCATCGCCGCCGCCTCGCCGACACCATCCATGAACCCTAAAGCCACCGATCTGAAATATCGGCAAGACCTGCGAGAGGAATCAAAGATGCCGCGATCGTTCACAATATGTCGCCTGTGGAGACATCGAGAAAATCTACAATGTGTTTTTTTAGGGGAAAATCTAGAATGTTAATTGGGTCAAAGATAAGATCGGTTGTCCCAGTTGTGCGACCCAAACGTCAGACCAGTTTATCAATGGGTGATTACACGTGAAAATCTTTTTTTTGTGTGAAAAACAGTACAACGCAGACGCTCACATACACGTGCACACACTCACCCCTAAACGCACGCACGCACACCCTACCCCTATGAGCACCTCCGAAAGACTGAGCCGGGGGTCGAGTCTTGAGATTGACGAAATCACCATGGGACCTCGCGACGAAAATGTCGCCTCCTACTAAAAAATATTCTACCTAAATGAGAAACACTATTGTCAAATATGTGGTTTGAATTCTGATGGGCTGAGGGTATAACTATCCTCCTAACCATCTTACCACATGTAGGTTCTCTACACGTGAAAATCCTATCCTTCTCGTTGGAAAACAGAAGACTAAATTGTGCTAAGCGTGCTTGAGCGGGAGGAGACGTTCCAAATCCAAGTGTCCCTCGCACCGTCGCACACATGACAGAACCAGGTACGTGCACAACAGGGCCGACTTGTGCTTCCTGCATTGACTGCCTTCGCGCATATGCCAGTGGTCGTAGTACTATGGTTAATTATTGTATGTACTGCCTAGTATGTTGCCGCTAAGCCCGTGCGTGCCGGTTGTAATTTTGCTACGTGCAAGTGTGACTTACTAGTCGTACTAGTGCTGACATACGGGAGAGGACGTGCTCTTGCTGTTGTGCGTGTGTGTGTGTGTGGCTTTAATCAAGCCGTGTACCCAAATTGAGTGAAGGCCATACCGAAACTTGAACTTACTAGTAATCGTGCACGTGTAACACACGTGTATCTAGATAAAATGCATCAACTGTTAATGCATTATTATTCTGTTCTTGCTGGGACAAAATCAAATTTTAAGCCTTTGCTCTTCTTTTATGTTGGCAACTCCCCTTGCATTGGATAAAAAATATTAAAAGTGGGGTCTCTGGAGATAAATCACAGCTACAATAAAGGGCAA